>JAVFBX010228085.1:0-10980 GCA_034783855.1 Mopalia kennerleyi | reverse complement strand
TATATAAATCTAATTATTAGAAAAATGACAGTCCCCATTGTTTATAAAAAGAAATAAATCGAAATTTGCGACAGATGACGTGGCTACATTCTTTTCGCCACGTTAAACGTCGTCATGATCTCCAAGTTTCGTTTGCCTTGATGGCGTCGCACATAATAGGCCTATCTGTAAATAAAACTTAAAAAACATCCAGTTATTTTAATCGGATTATATCTGTAATAAAACCAAAGTTCCAGGGGCTCGTGTCACAATTAGATCTTAGCTTACTTTGAACGTACCTGTCATGGCAGCACTATGTCTACAGCACTGGTCGTCATGGTTACTACGTTGCGCTTTGTGAAACGGGTCCCAGGTGAAACCATAAAGTAGTGCCGAATCCCAGTCAGAAGTAAATGTCATGTCATGGTCTACACAATCTTGTATAACTATACACACAGCGTGAACGTCAATAAATTTAACGTCAAAATCTCGACGAAAGTGGGATTGATTTAGTTTGCATTTTAGAATGATTCAGGTGACCCAATATCATGTCTTTACATGCAAACGAACGCGTTTTACCTAGGTCTTGGAAACAGTCTAGTGCATTGACTTAATTTATATTTTCTACAAAAACATCAATTTCTAAGGTCTGCTGGGATTTTTTATTTCTCGTTTACAAACACTTACTTGTTTTGCTGGTTATCATCGTTTTTCATAACGGAGCCATATTTACACAGTTCTTACTTTTGATAAATTCTTAAGATAATATATGTTTAAGAAAATTTAATCTTTCATTTCAAATATCAGCGTTCGTTTTTTTCCTTCTTATCAATTCCTTGCCGTTCCTCTACACTTTTGCCAAGTTGATGTATTGTTGGAGTGCTTCTAGTTCATTAGAACCAACGTTTATATCCATCTCTGCCAAATACAAGCCTTAATTACTTTTACTGTGAGAGAGTAGCCGCCCACATATATAAGATTGAGATCTTTCTCAAACTAAGTACGTAAATGGCGAACCAGAACACGACAGCGTAAGTAATTACTTTTGTATAGAATCTTTAACGAAATAGCATGAAGTGGCCAGGTGTTATCGTCGATTAAGAAAGATCATTAAATGTTTATCGTATCAACACGAAATAAGCTAATAATGTTAATAATGTTCTAGTTTTAATGCATTCTCACTGCCTGTAGAGGACACTTTGTCCAGCAGAGAAAAATAACGTTTTCGACATCTATAGATAATTAGCGTTGCTCGCACTTGTTTTAAACGAAGGTTCTATACGTACATGGACCGTTACGAGTTGTTCCACTGAGACATAGACAAAGAAACCAGTACAACATTTAATTTAAAGTTCTATTGTAAAAGTAGTACATGTAAATGGTATTTCTCAAGTTAACTTGATTTTAAAGAAGGTATTGTACTTTTTATTAGTACTGGCGAGATTATGTTGTCACGATAATGAAGTTCAACTTGAGCGAAGGTTGCTTTGTGTTAAATGCTGTAGTCATCAGCAGTAGGCTCAGTAGTCTAAGCTGATGGCCTTTACCTTAATATGGTTCAGTCCTTTTGTTGGAGCGTAAGGTGCAGAAATATGTTGCTGTTGGAACACCGAGGACAACTCTTATGAATTGAACTGAAATATAAAACACGTCATTCGGTGTAGACTTAAAGTGGATTTACCCGTAAAATTGATTACCTAGGTTTATCCCATAAATTAATAAATTCAATTCTCAAACAGGCGTGGGCTATTTGTTTCATATCTCTGCTTGTGGGATACAGCTTTCCTACACTCTCATTGGTCACGTTCTGTTTATTGACACAATTTAAACAACGAAACGCTACAACTTACTTGGATTGTTAGCAGCTTGAAAATGTAGTTTGTACAATTCCAAACAACCTGACCTGGAGCTTGGCGATCCCACTTCCCTTCAGTTACACTAATTACCATTTGGCACCCATCTGACGCTATTGTATAAAAGAATCATTATCGGATTCAGCATTGGAGATTTAACACTTCTGCCTTTTCCTTTCCCTTTGTTGTCTTTTATTCCAGTTTATATAAATTTTCACAAAACTTTCGTGCTCATGTACGGAAAGAGTCTTGCAATTACAGATGTTTGTACGTCCTCGCTTAGGGTTCCTGTACACATGGTACAGATTGTTAGTGATACAGAGCTCTGCTTTTAAAATTTAACACTCAAGATTAAATTCACAATTCAAAACAGTGTTTTATGATCTGCATTTCTAAAAGACTCAACTTATAACACATTTTGGGAAATATTTGTCAGGTTCCCGTTTTCATTTACTGTTGGCGATTTGGTGCCTAACTATAAGGGTCGTGGGTTCGATTCCCGGACGGGTTTATACCTGCACAATTTTGTGAACTAGAATATGTTCAAACTAAGAGCGTATTATCCGAAAATAACGAAAACACTGTTAATATTCATTTTTTAAAAGACACAAAAATTAATTCATGGTATGGATTGTTCGGCACACAGAACTCTGCACCAAGAATATAACACATGCAGATTAAATTCAAAAGTCATGAAACAGTTTGACATGATATGCATTTCGAAAAGATTTAACTTTGAATACATGTAAAGAATGATAGGTCAGGTTCCCGTTTCAGATAGCCATCCATGGGCAGGGCTTGTTGTCAGGGTTAGACCACTAACTGTTTGTACAGGGGTGAGAACACAGCCCTATATGGGATTAAATATAAATGTCAGTCTATGAAGATAATGAGGATAACACGGAGGTTATTAAATCGAGGCCATCTCCGATAATTACCTTTGTTCAATTGAAAATTACTTCAACTCTTTTTTTCTACTAAGTATTATAGTCATGCCGACTGTTGGAGTAGGCTAATACTGGCTGGTGGTAAACAGTCCGGTAATAATGTAGTCTGATAGCGGAAAAAGCCTTAGCAATTCGATTAGTCAAACACACATCTGTCAATGTGAGAGGAGGCGAGGCGAGCAGAAGTAGGTTCGAAAGAGGGGAAAAAGTACGCGGTATTTGATATGGTCACAACAACCAACAATCTTTTGGTTTTTGTAAACTTGTGCTATCACCCAAGTCTGTTCGTAACTACTGTGACTTCAGGATTTTCTCATTACTAGGCGGAAGTGCCAAATTGTTAATTAATAAATGCTGAACTTATGCTCATGTGTTAGACGTTTATGATATCATTGGATTATAGGAAGTGCATGGAGTAGAGTAGAGGGTTAGAGAAAAATGATTGTGAACTAGAACAGGTCTTGGATAGGATAACTTGAGATTATCAGCCACTGGCTCAAAATACAATGCAAGACATCGAACATATATCAGCTTTGTACAAATTACAGATTATAAACTTCAATACGTACTGCACTATATCAACAGCTCGACACTGCCAGGCTATGGGTAACGGTACAAGCCATTAAATGTTATGTTCATTTTACTGCTATTCCGTTTATATCAAAGTTCAACTTTTAATATGTTTTATGCCCGTGAAATTAGATTTCTGTCGTCACATTTTTTAGATTGATATGATCTTTCAGGTATGCAGAATCGCATTTACCGTAAACACATGTCCACGTGTGTAAATAAAAGCTTTGGCGACAGCAGTCATTGTCAGACAACTAAGACCCGGGGCAACGTTTTAAACCCCTATACCAAACATCAAGGTTTATTAATGTTTATAAATCACTCAAAGTAAAATTTAATTAACTGCCTGCATTTATGTAATTGCTAGTGTTGAGTGCTAGTGTAAAGCTATATTTAGTGGTGTCGTCCACCTTTATTTAGGCAGTAAGTCATTACGTATTTGCTGTGGATAAACGATTACAGACAGAGATATAAAAGTGTTAATATCCGGTCTGGAAGGAAACTCAATTACAAAGTCTTGGATACAATACACCGTTCTTACAAACACAGACTGAGACGGGTTAGTCTGTGTTCAGGCTGATATCTGTTCCATTCTATCCAACAGATGAGGTCAGATCATTAATTGACATCGGATGTTCAGTGTATTCAGACACACACACAGGGGTTTGCTTGCTGTTTAAAAGGTCATCCATCGATTGAGCAGCCAATGTTGACGATTACTCAGCTGTTCAAAATCCACCGGTATCTTTGAAGCAGTTTTTACTCCGCATGTGTTGAAAAAATCATGGTTGCGTAACAATTGTATTTGATGATGATGGTAATGGTATGTGTCTTTTCCAATTTATATCAGTTACAAGCCATCCAATAAATACTTTTTTTTACAGAAGACCTTAACAAGTTATACAGATACCGTAGTATTTGTAGTGACAACATCATCTCAATTTGCCTGTGTTTATCTATGCCATCCCAATTCATTGCAAAACAGTTGCTTTCCTGCAGCGGGATTCGAATTCGGGTCTCTGGCTAGCAGGGCTATAACTCTAACCGACTGAGCTACGAAGGATTACATAAAAATCAGTCTGAATCATCATCGTCAATCAGCCGTAACTTTTTGTTGCCACTAAAGTGATTCCGCGAGTCCGACTCATTTTACCCATAATGCTTTAGTGTTATACTATAGAACTGCCCCGTTACACCAAAAAAGAGTCACACGTGGATTCTAAATTGTACCCTATGTAACCATGATCGATTGACAGTCGGTAAATGGAATCTGACTACATCTGTTATTGAAGCGCCTTGCAACTCTTTTTGTTTGGAGTTTTCTGGTAGTTTTTGAGCTGTTGTTTTTTCGTCAATTAGTATCGGACAATTGATACACTAGTTCTTATTGGTTTTAGAAGTAAATTAGGAATATTGGCGGGTAATATAAATTTACCGGACGCGTGGTTTAATTATAACATGGTCGTAGGTTTTAGTTCGGCAAGAAAAATATAGCTAAAATACCCTTGACAGGAACTTATGACAAAACACTTTTGCTGTCAATATATTGTAGTCAAGTATTTGTGGAGTATTGAACTGTCAATGTGAATCGACAGGGAACAAAATGGCGGGCAATATACTGGAGTGGTGTAGTTTAGATTCGAACAGTAATATGACATTATGGCGGGTCCTAAGTGATAGTCCAGGGGCTTTGATGAAATGTATACAATCACGTTAGTATCCCCGAGAAGATATCTCGAATAAGGGAAGTACAAACCTAACGTTGTATAACAAAGAGTGGTGTGTCATGACCTTGACTAATTGATGTGCATGGACAATGGATTCGAAAAATTGAAACCGCTTTCTGAATATAATTACCTAGTCAGCTGGTGTACATTAAAGCCTTTCAAAAGACATGCTTGGTGATTGAAGATCGACGGAAGCTTTTGTTGATTCTCAGAGTAAAGATCTTTAAAGCATGTGATGTCACACACTGTTACAAAAAACGCATTCTTCTGCAAATGCCAGAACTGTTTAAAAAAACTAACAGCTGAATGAAACAACTTACAATTCACGATCTTTCCAGACAAAACAAATCATTCTATTTGTTTTGCTTCCTTAAAACTGCCAACAAAAGCCAGTGCATGTGCGTGTGTCTCAATACACAGCTGATGTGATTCCATTCAATGCTGTTTCTCATATTATATCAATGAAAGAAAAATTGTAATGAACGCAGAAGAACAAGTCACAGTTTCTGTGTTGGTCTTAGAGACTGCTGTACTTCAGTCTGTGATTATTCGCCCTGATAAAGAGGACAGCGTCTAATTATTTTCGATTGCAATCTATAATGACAGTTGCTTTAGTGTATTTCCAAGTTGTAAATAGATTCCAAAATTCATTACGAACTAAAATATGTTCATCTTTCTGAGCATATAGTTTTCAGGAAAACGCATATCTAAATCAACAAACCTTTTGATTGGATTCTCGCACCAGGCATTCGACCATTTTCATTAGCCAACTATGATATGCGAAGGAAATCTGGACGTCTCATCCAATACGTCAATCACATTCAATTGTATCCGTCAGTCTTTAATCTCTGGTATTCTATACTAGCATTGTAATGTCACGGCTGTAGCACCATGATAAGGTATAAAAGCTCAATTAGAGCAGAAACACTTGGCTATTCCCCGGAAGTCAAGACCGTAATTACGATCAAACTAGCTGGATGAAACAAGTATATAGAAACAGAAATTATTCCTATATTTTATGTGTACATGCTGGAACATTCGGGAACGGTGCAAAAGCGCACTGAAGTGAATACCGTAATAACGATATAACCAGCTGGATGAACCAAATATAAACAGGAATTCTGTCTGTGTTGTATATGCACATCAGTTAATTATCTTTTTAAACTAGTGTCAGATATAGACCAACACTATTCTGTCATGTCATAACACAGGCTCTATATTGTATCTATGCTAACACAGTATGTTCATTACACAGCTAACAAATGTGGGTGAACTGGTGTGACTTGGAAATTCATTTTAATAAATAATATACAGAAGATTCATTAACTTTTCTTAAAACACAAACCAGAATAAATAAGCAGGGTGTGAGCTTTCGTGCAGTATGGTCCCTACACTTTCTCAAACTACTGTCTGCAGTATGCTAGATCAGTCTATATATATAGGCACATGGCAATGAATGTTTTTACCAAGCCTATGAAACTTTTTGGATTTATACAGAAGATACTGCAGAATGAAATGTTAATACCATAAAATGCTTGTGTGAATCGACAACACAGTCAGCCCTTCACTTCTTTTCTTTAATATTTAAAAAAAATAATTTACCATCGCCATACAAACGCTCTGAATCCTGACACACAGCTGATGTTTCCGACAATATCGTCACCGGTCACTCTTGATACACAAAGAATTTCGACAGCTGAGTCCACATTTAATAAACAGGATTACTCTTGTTTTAAAACCCCCATGTTATCCAAACCTCAGTCTATTCACTTGTTTGTAACCTAACTGAAATATGCTTTCCCGGACTGACTCTAGAATGAGAATCTATTGATAACCATGTGCCAATGGATAACAACTTACTAACAAAATTATAGTTGATGGGGGCATATTATATAGGGGCGCATTATAAACCCATTAGAGCCACTCTGATTTATATATTTATTTATTTACCCGATGTTAGACCAGCAGGATTAAATCCGATGTTAGATCAGCAGGATTAAATCCGATGTTAGATCAGCAGGATTAAATCCGATGTTAGATCAGCAGGATGAAATCCGATGTTAGATCAGCATGATGAAATCTGATGTTAGATTATCAGGACTAAATTCTGGCTGATATGTTAAATCTTTACTAAAATTAACTACTTTGTGTTATCGGTAGCTGCAGACAAACCTGTCAGCAATAATATTTGTGACTTTCGGAAAACTACATGGCTTTTTTAGCCAAGGTAAGTGACATTGAATGTAATCAGAGTAGATTTCTTGTGTGAGAAGGAATAGCCTGATGTAACTCGGTGCTGACATAGATTGGGGGTAAATCTTTTGAGTTTTTTCTGTTCCTATCATACACATCTAGTCAGCCTTCCAGCTAACATTGGTAACCTTTAAAGCCATACTATATTTTAAAAGATTACCAGGCCCTTCTGATGTTGGTTAAACCCAAGTTTAATGGGTTTCCTGCTATATTAATAAACAAATCTCCGGGCAATATCGTAACCATGATATGATGAAATATGATATATTTGTGTTACATGAAAGCAATGTTCCTCTTTATTATTCTCAGACAGGCAATACGTCCACAATATAAGTGCTTCATTCTTTTGCAAAAGATAAATATCAGAGTACATTAGCTAGCTGGATACAATGACATATTAAATCATTTCTGATCTGGTTTTCAGGATGGGATGATCGATCAGTTTTAACAAAATTTTACGTTGGATTATACTACGCACGAAGTCCTCCGAAAACAAAAAGACTTTCCGTGTCACCGAGTGTTTCTCAAATTATGCGTCATTCAGAAATCGAAAACTTTCCGGTACGTGATGTTTGCGTCATAAAACGGTATCACAGGTGCACTTTTCCCTGTTGCGTCTGTGGAGATAATGTCTAGAGTTTAAGCTACGGCACCCTTCTTCATCTTTTTTGATCGCAGATTCACGTCCATCAAAAAACGAATTACGGATAAAAGATAAACCGGCCAGAAACAAATAAACATTAAATGTATGGTCTCCTTTGAAGTACAAAATGTTACATTGTATTGTTTCATTTGGTTTTTCATTGAGCATTTAATAAACGAATTGAAAATGTATTGCAAAATCATTGATATTATCCCAGCTGACTATTCTCCTATCTGTGTTTATTTTTGTAATGAGTTGACGTGTAGTTGCATTAATGAATTTAGAAATGGGTTAGCTGACTATTTCGTAGAGCTATTTAAATTGGATTAACAGCCGGGGGTAGTTCAAATGTGTAAAAGCTGATTTCCGACATTTTAGATGTGGACAGAAATTTGCCAATTTCGAAACCTTTCGACGTTGTGGCTTCAAATTTGTCAAATTTGTATGTGGACAAAACAAAGATGCCACATATTGTTTTATAATGATTGAATTATGAATTGATATACTTTTAATCCTGAGTTTCTGAGCTTTCATACTGTGGTAGTGTGCTGATGTTTATCTAACTCTGTGTGACTGATTGGGGGTTTACACCATACCGGAGAATTGATTGATTGATTGAGTGATGTTTTATGCCGTCGAACTGGGAAAATGGCGATGATCGATTATAATCGCCCGATCGCGGCGATCTGATCACCAGCGAAATTAGTCGGCCGACTTGAACGCACACACGTAGCGATTGACTCAGCGATCCCGAGTATTTTTGACCTAAAAAAGGTCACGTTAGTCGCGTTATTTGTCCAATATGGCGAGATTAAAACGGAAATATATTTCCTCATGAAAAGAAGATTAAGACGTAGACTCAAATTGGAGAACAGAAGTATTTGGAAAATAATTTCGCCCAGACTTCATTCATGGAAGTCTCCATTTTGTGTGTCATGTGAGAAGAGCTCGAACTTGGATTAGTAGAATCGCCGCTATCGGGCGATTATAATCGCCCGTGTGTCCCCTGCATAAGGTATTTTACTGAAACGACGCCGGTGTATTCCAACAATTATTGACACTAGCACGACAATAAAATTGTATGTGCTCTGAAACTGTTGTAAATGTAATCGTCCTCAAGTCCTAACTACGGACAGCATTGCTACTCTCTACACAAACTTGCCTGTGTCAGAGTGTCCATACTGGGGGACATTTGTTTCAAAAGACGCTGTGCCAAAATCACATCACTCTCGTACTCAATCGCAACAGACCACTAGATGGACAATATACACGTGGATCAGCAGGACAAAGAGGACAATGATATGGACTTCATCAGAAAGCCGTTTAGTCTTGTTTATTAAGCCACAAGGAAGCGGGACACAGCAAGCTTAAGCGGCAAACCGGCAGCAGAAAATTGTTTCCCGATATTTAACAACATGCAAAAAATAAGTTCGTTTTCCAGAATAACATACTTTGGAAGATGACAGAAATGTCGGTGGTTGAGCATACGGCAATCAACACCATACTTTACATAATCAGTTAAATATTTGTTGTTGTTGTATTCCTGCATTACTTTGACAGATTGTTCGCCCTCTATATCTGCTCTGGCCGAATTATATCTGATTTAATGATCACCGGTACATTGTAGAATTGTCCGAGGAAGAGATCTTTGCATTGAGTGGAAAGCGTTGGGCTAGATCTGACCATTATCGATCCGTGTGCTCATGTTGTAAATCTGAATATCGTATAATGCAGAAAACTAAATCCTTTAGGTAAGGCAATAAGTTCAATGACTTACTTATCATCGTATATTTAGAAAGATATGTTGTACGAAATGCAAATCCCAATGGAGAGGTGTGAAATCCCAGTGGTCTTTGACCTGAAGATAGCCTCCAGGACAGCCGCGGTTAAGATGAAGATCTACCCTTCGCACTTCAGAAGCGGTAATGGAAATAAAGGGATCGGAAGTGAGAAGTGCTACGAAAGTACTATTCTAAAAATAAGGTTAATGGATAGTTCTGGATTTCCCAGTTATTTGATGACTTCATTTACCAGATGCTGTGAGCTATGGGTAGAATTTGTCAAATGTTTTAGACGCGTTCACGATATTTTTACTTTCAGAAATACAAGTAGGTAAGGATGTCTGATCAAAGACCTGTGACAAATAGACATCTTCAGGCCTTTTATCATGATCAAATGAATAAACGTATAGCTGCATAGTGTGATGTCACCACGATACCCAATCACTACCATTTGTATCAATCTCTCTTCATCTCGGACAGTCTCTGCCTGGCTTAAACAAGGACCGCGTTATAAGAGATCCCTATGGTCCACAAGTTGCTAAGATACGTCATAGCGAAAACGTATTCTTTACCAATGTCAGAATTTTTCGAAAGAGGTCATCTTTTTACAAATATCAGAACTGCTATAAGAGACAAAGGTAACTTTCGAACAACTGCAATACAAACTGCTATGCACGATCATTCACTGCAAGAATTCTTTGTAATTGTTGTTTCGTCATTTAAAACTGCAAACAAAACACAACTTACACGATGCGTGCGTGTGAATACACCGAACGCCTGACTGTCTTTGCGCCAGTCCGTCTAGGAGTCAAAGGAATTCGTTTCTGGTGTATTTCAATTAACAATTACTTATCTGATGTGCCGATGTGTGTGTTTGGGGGGGGGGGGAGGGGGGGTTAAGGTATAAGTAAATCCCTTTACATATTTCCCTGTCGAGCGTACCCATTACAATGTTGACTATTTCGCTCAGGGTGCTTATTCCATTTGCTGTATTGGTATTAGCAGAAGTATAATAAGCAGAAGTATGAAACCAGCCAATACACAGTCTCATCGACATTGTGACTAGGCCAGCGCTGATTGTTGACACAGCGCCCTCTACCGAGTTCTAGAGAAACCTCGAAGAACATGAATTGTATGTGGAATCATGGGTAGCAGCAGGGGGGCCCAGCAAAGTAATTCTATTAGGCCGCGGAGGCTCCCAGCGGTAGTACGGGGGGAAATGGGTAG
>JAVFBX010228074.1:0-10980 GCA_034783855.1 Mopalia kennerleyi | reverse complement strand
CGACCGCAAGTTTTTAAATATGCAATAATAAAAAAATCACTAATTTTGAGCTCAGGGGGGGTTACAGTATCCTTAAATAAAGAGAAACAATTGGTGCCTGTCTCCACCTTACATGTAGTTGAAACTCGGGTCTCTGTATAGCCGGGTTCAAATCCCGGTGGAGACAAGTAAATTTTTGTCCCTTCATTTATTTAAAATATATATTCTGATTCCAACCCGGGATATTTGGGTAACAGGCCCATGCAACACTTTATACTCTATTCAAAATAAACACATAATGATATACCGGTATATGTGAACAAATGATAACATGTACATGTATGCTTTAATAATGTTAGTTTCAGTATTGGGAAAAAAGTTTCTTTATTGAAAGTGACATTTGATAGTTAGGCCTACTGTCAATACACCTGCAGCTGAACCTGTTCATTACCGGTATCTTATTCTCTATTTGTGATTATTTACTTACTGTGTTATATTTTAAGCTGTATTTGAGTACTTTATGTTTTCAGGGCAAATCACCCATATATCCAGGCTGTTTTTGAGTTATCATCCCTCGTGTCTAAGAGGCAGTTGTAAGTTTTATCTTTCTTAAAAGTTGAATGGCAGAGTAGACTACACTTAAAGTTGTTTGTTTATTTTTTTAACCTTTATTTAAAAAAATGTGGATATTTGATAAATGCTGTTTTTTCCCCTTGGCTGTATTACTATAATAATATCACTCATCACTCACCTGATTGGTCCTGTATCCATGGAAACCAGGGAGAAACCTTTGTCTGTCTGTCTTTCTGCTAAACTCAACCATGCAGTTTCCCACACTTCTGAAAACTAACTGACAAATATTGAGTTTCATACAGTGTCTTTAACTGTTTGCAAAGTTTTGACTTGGACAAATATGGAAAAGTGAGGAAAAAAAATCAGTTTTTCTCAACAGTTTCAAGCTGTGGGACTTATGCATTGCTTTCAGTAATGTGCATTGTTTAAATATGTTTTCCATGAACATATGATATTTCGGTTAATGTTAAGGCTGCATGTCATTTGATTGGCCCTACTACTGATGACAAAGAGGGTGGGTGGTGGTGGTGGGTAGGGGGGGGGGGGGGAGGCTTCCTGTTGCTTTGGGGCTTATTTCATAAAGCGATTTTAGCTTCTGCAACATGCAATTATCATGACAACCAATATTGAAGAGATAGTGTGTCGATCATGACATTTATGTTTACTTTAGCTGAGATTTAAATGTTCTTTGCGATATGAGCCTTGGGTGCTTTTGAAGCAATATGTAAGGGGAGAGATGAGAGATGGAGCCAATTTGTTTGTCAGGTTTTTAATTGTACTATATCCTGTACTGTCTTATCTTTAACATTTCAACTTCTATATTTATTATCGGGCACCGTTTCAGTGCAGATATTAGCACCTTTCACATTAATTTTGAGAAAGGTTCTAGTATCTGCACTGAAACGTTACCCGATAATAAATATAGAAGTTGAAATCCATAGAATTGTGTTATGTTACTGCTACTGTTTCTAAATGCCAATAAAACAAGGGTAAAGCCGTGTTAACTCAATAGTGTTTCGAGTCGTAAAATATTCAATGTTTTCTATTGGATAGTATCGTTAATATTACCTTCATGCTGTTATCACTTAACATAAAAAGACATACAGTACGTATGTATTCCAGCATAAGCTTGAGTTTAGATTTTGAAGAGATTTATCGCAACTTACCAATTTGTGTTGGGTTTCAATATGTGTGTTTATATGGTTCTATAGCTATTTTTCATGTATAATCATAGTGTCCTGTTAGATTATTGCTTGTCCTTTTTGTGTTCGGTATAGCGGGTGTTATTTTTATTTTTACAATGGAATGCAGTTAACATGTAAATATACATTTGTCATACAAACATTGTAATAATAGTCGTTTTATGCGTTGTATCATGCAATAGAAACAAATGATTCACTCTCAATTTTACACAGTTTTGGTATCTTTGTTAGCAACGCCGTGTTATATAGACTTCAAATATCTCAAGAATTTTTCCCTCCCCCGAAGTAATCTCAATTTGCTCGAGTGATCTATCAAAATCATCAAAATGTCAAGCAACTTTGATCACCTCATCTGTATCAACGTACATGTACAATTACACCGGCTTTCAGTTATAAGTGGACGGATTGGTGTTGGACTGTGGAGCCTGAATTTACGTTTCTCGACAACAGTATCTCTGCTCTAGTCCTGATTTTATGCTAAATATAGTATTTGAAGATAGTCAGTCAACAAGAAGATTTGAAAGCGTCAATACAATTTTTGACTCGCTTAGATCGTCTGACATTACCAATTCAAATGGTTTCCATCCCCTAAAATACTGCCACAAAGTAACGTGGCATAGCCTCAATCAAGGCAAAAACATGCCAGGAGTATGTAAGTTTGACAATATATATTTGTGTTTGGACTATAGGAGTAATTATCTTGCTATTACCACGCGGCAATGAACAGGATTAAAACAACACAACTTAAAAAGAATAATAACTAACGAAACACGGTTTGGTTGACACAGCATATATGTTTATTTCTTCAAACAATGCGTTTTAGTGCAACAATACATCTTTCTTAGACATTAGACTGTTTCTATCATCTGATTTGCCAACCGAGATTGTCAATGCTCCAGAGTATTATCCACATTAAATACCCTCTCGAAACGGATAGAAGATGGTCTTAATACATCACTTCGGGTGATTTGGGAAAAAAGGTCGAGCTGGTGTTAGCAGGTTATATAACTGAACTTTCTCTTCTGAAGTAGTATTTGTATTGGTTTTAGATCTACCTACACCGGGTATGATATCCCGGTTGATCATATACCTGTGAGTCTCACCACACAGATACATAGGTGGATGTATTTTTCACAATTTTTCTCTCTTTCATCCGTACTATAGACTTGAAATTTTAGTAAAAGTTCCTGTTACTTATTTATTTAGGTATGTGTCCCTAATGAAAGCATACAGAAATTATTCGTTTGGGAAATTACACCTGTACTAGACATGTAAGTCTACTTAAATCACGATTTAGCCCTGCTTCAAATGTCACCGTAGGGCAATAACTCGAATAGAAGTGCGCAAACTCGGTAGCTAATACAGACAGAGGCATTGTATATTTATCCGTATCACATGGTTCATATACGTACGGTCTGAAACGGGACTGCTTTCAATGTCTACATTATATACGGTAGCGCCCCCTAAATTGACAGTAAGAACAAATTAACGTGCTCTGCCAGCTCAGTCACTGGGGTTTCCATCTGCGCAGCAATATGATTCTAATGTAAACAAAAAACGTTGCGTTCTTCTTTCAATTTCATTTTCAAACAATCTAACTGAGTAAAATCATATAAACCATGCTTGTTTTTTTTAATGGGATTAAAAAGGGAAATCAAACAGCCCATTTTATTATATGATTTCACAGGCAAACATTGGATTATTTTAAATCTCGGGACTTAATAGTATAGAAGTAGTACTTTGCCTCTGTCAAGCTATCCTCACTGAAAGTTTGTCACATTTGTCCCAAAAAGTTTTTAAGAAACTTTGAAGGTATATGATAAACAGACTGTATGTACAATGCGTGTTACGTGTCGTTGTCTCAGGTCGGACTGCGTATCAATCTTGTTCGATTATTTGTTTGTTTGTTTGACTGGGGTTTAACGTCGTACTCAAGGGTATTTCACTTATATGACGACGTGCCAGCCCAATGGGTGAAAGAAACCACCCTCGACATCACTGGCCACAAACAGAGACAGGACGGGACAAATACAGGACTAAAACAGGACGTAATATAGACACCACATACAGATCAGCTTCCTGTTCCCCTTTAGCTCTGAAAGCTAGTCCGACCTGAGACAACTCGTTACGTTTCACGTACTGTACATATAATCTCTATACATACGTTTCGAAGAACACGATACAAATACAAAATAGCACTACACATTTGACAGAAACAATGCTTATCTGTGTAAAAACTACGTCAAAAAGGCATAATTAACAGGTGTGATATCTGAGGTCTTACAAAATGTCCTGGGGATGTTGCATGACCTTTTTCTCAGGGCAAAAGAATTCTGACAGAGAAAATACCAATTCTATTTATACATTAGACCACGAGAAGCTATAAAAACAGTATTCTTCACTAAGATTCGTGTTGTCTTTTTGTTTCTCGCCCTTTCAGTCAGACTTTATTTGTTGAAGACAATGGCGTAGACTTTCCGTTAATCGATGTGCTACGTCTCAATTAGGTTGTGTTCTCTTTTCACTTTATGCCTCCACTGTGGCCTAATGTAGTCTGAAAGATTAGGTCTCTATTAAATTGGCGGACAATCTTGTTCAAATGAAATTGATTTAGACTGTTTCTGTTTAACGATGTTAGGACCTGACAAGATCACCTCTATTTAGTAATGGCGCATCTCCGCCACACACACAAAACTGTCAGTAGGACGTTTAACCATTCAAGACAATTTACTTGCATAATGTTATAAGAATGCTACTTAAAAACAGTGTGACATGATCCCGTACGTGTTATGACCACTCTTAAATCTGCATACAAACGTACGTTGGTATGCAATCGTTCAGTACCTATATACATTTCACTTGATTTATGTAGTTGTGTTTCCCTGTATGGTATGTTAACCGTTTACTTCAACTGGATCGCGGTTTTCATCCCCAAAACTAACCAACCATTCTTGCTGTTATGGTTTTATGTGGAACCATCCTTGTTTCAAAGGGAACCTCAAAGAAACATTATTTCGAAGAATATACATCAACAGTCTTTAAGTGAAAAGAATGCGAGATATCTTGGTTGCAGAATCATTAACATGTTAATGTGCTTCCTCATACTATTCCGACTTGAAAGGCCCTGTAAAGATGGTCGGACTGACAGTGGTGCGTATAAACAAATAGCATGTTAACAAAACAGGGGATTAAGTCGGTACAATCTTCGCTAAGCAGCCGATGAAATGCACAGGGAGCAATTGTTCCTCGTAGGCTCCACAATTTCGGGCCCAACACGCAGGAATCTGCACTGATCACCATACGCACACCAGGTATCTCTAAATATAGACTCCTATAGAGGGACCATGCTGTAAAACGCTGCTTAGTTGTACTCTGACCAAGCCTCAAATGCTGTATTTCTATTTGCAGCATACACCCAAAATCGTTGGAACTCAAGCCCCAGTAACGCTCTTTATCACACAACAGTCACGTGTTTTTGTTTTGATAGTTCTTTGCAAACATCTTCAGACATCAAAGTTTGATTTAAATCGTCGCCGTTGTACCTTCATGCCTTGTGTACAACCCGTCTGCTTTGAAAAGCTAAATGGTATTTGATCGTAACAAAAGAAGACACCAACAAATAGTCCAACGACTGGATTTGGATATTTTTTTCAACTGTGAACACAAAACCTGCTCTTGATCATGTTTATAAGTTGATTTCGAGCACTTTGTTCCGTCATTGGTTTTGCCTCTGGACTTCTGCTGTCGTTGAATCAGCTTATTCCTTTGGCGGTGTTTTTAGTGGAAAATCATTGATGGGAACAGATTACGTGGCCTTAGTCGACTCAGATAACACGATACAGGTTTCTAACGTGCCAAGATTAATACACACATGTTTGGCTAGCGAATAAGCACAGATGTTAACAACAAATCAGGAGAGCGCAATTGTATATATATTATTAGTTTATAAAGATTGGTTGTTCAAGCAATCTTGTAGCGACTTATAATTGTCTCTCTTATTTTGCAATGTCCGATTTGTAATCGGGTCATTTCTCATAAAAGCTACATCTTTGCCACTATTGGAAATGTTGATTCAATGCTATCATTCGCCGTAGAAACTCTGGATTAAAACTTGTTCGGTACCAACAATAGAGATTCTCACATTTTTATACGAAAGGTAAAGTAATTTGCGATGCTGGGAAAATATATTGGAGCGCTATTATTCAGAACACGGTTCCCCAGGCGTTTACATTGGGATTTATCTCAATTGGTTACATAGAATCAAGATTCTCATCATACCATAACAGCTGCCAAAACGCGTTGGACCTAATAACCTTCCAAGTTCCAAGTGGAACCTAAAAGTTTAATGCCGTAATATAGACCCCGAGGGGATACAACACAATTGGAATTACTATCTTTGAATTGATATATATTTATGCCTTGATGAAATATATATCCTCACAAGTCTGTGATTGCCTTTAAGATCATATTCCTTGAGGGGAAAAAAGCACAAATGCTACTTCATTTCCAGAAAGCTAATACTTTCAACCACAATCTCTAGTATCATTTCTCTCCCCAGTATACGGTACATAGGAAATCTTACCCAAAGCTTACATTGAATTCCAATGGTCAGAAAGTCGACTCGCTTTTATTTTCTTAATATCACTTCACTGCATCGCGGATAAAAGCATTTTATCTAACATTCATCAGCAATATGTGATCCTCAAATTCCATCAGACATTTACTAATCTATTTGATCCAGTTGCAATGGTTATACTCTGAAGTCAGTAGATTTATACGTTAATCTGGCAGTATTGTATTAGTTTCAGATAAGTGCGAAGAATTTGTTGCTGGAGCTCTTTAGGTGGCTGTGACCTCTATGATCGGATTAGGCTACAGTACATTCAATGAAATATTCACAGGCTTCAATAACCAGTCTCTGAACTATATTATGTTCCAGCAAGTATTGACAACATGAATGAGGAATGATCCCGATGCGACTTGATTTGGGGGAGTAGTATATATTTATTTATCCTTGACCAATAATTTATTGTGAACTTTTGTCCCAGTGACCTATTTATGCAATAAATGGTCATGTCTATTATGGAAACCGGAGATTCAAATCACTGATCAGTATCTCTTTTGGTTTGTTAATAACCTTTTCAGAACACTAGATTTGGTGATAACAGTTAAAAATGAAATTAAAGCTCTTTATTCTGTAGAAAGCAAGACAGTTAATATGTAGTCACCCATCTTCCATATAGACTCTTATATGTCGTTGTAAATGTTGTATTAACCGGAAAGGCGTGATAGTCTCCCACATTATCAACATTTTGAGGGGCGGGAGGACAAGTTAACCTTGTTTCTATGGCTTGATTGATGGGCTTTTAAATTTTCCAAGAATTCCTCTCTCCCCCGAAGCAATTACAATTTGTTCTAGTAATCAATCAAAATGATCAACATGTCATTTGACTTTGATCATCTAAGTTAAATCAACATATAATTACCATTACTGTCTGTTATAAGTGGCCGGAATGGTTGGCAGCGTGTAGAAACTGAACTCAGCTCTTCTTGACAGCAGTATCGGGTTCTAGTCTTTATTTTTGTACTATAAATAGTACTGTAAAAGATAATCTGTCAACTAGGGGATTTGCCCTGTGTAGAAAACTTTGTACTCGTTGAACAGTAGCGATCCGTTGGCGCCGCACTACAAGATCAATCACCTCTCTGATAATACAGCTGAGCAACATACAGCCTATCCTGATGAATAGCAAATTAAATCCATGTCCAATGGAGAAAAGTCATACATACATATATTTGCTATGAAATGAAATTTATATACCAGAACGAACGTTGCATGCTGAATACAGCAATACAACATAATATGTAATGGTAAAAGTGATCTGTCCAGACG
Source organism: Mopalia kennerleyi (assembly GCA_034783855.1). Taxonomy (NCBI): domain Eukaryota; kingdom Metazoa; phylum Mollusca; class Polyplacophora; order Chitonida; family Mopaliidae; genus Mopalia; species Mopalia kennerleyi. Next base: position 3,333 of record JAVFBX010228074.1, on the reverse strand, counting down.
TAATTTGCAACAATAAGTATGTCCCGACGAAGACCAAATAATTATAACTTGGCTGTGTACGGAGTCCGACCCTTTAAATAACTTGCTGCCGAAGTAATGACCTGATAATATAACAATAACTTGGTTATGTGCGGAATTCGATCCTTTAAATAACTTGCTGCCAAAATAATGACCTATAACAATAACTTTGTTGTGTACGGAATTCGATCCTTCAAATAATCTGGTGGAGTTATATACCTATCAAAGAAACAAAATCAACACACTGCTATCTACGCGCCTTAAAATTTTAGCAGGATTTTTGCCTCCGTGACCTACTTTCCCCTGACATTCTCCCATGTTCCCTTTGTGACATTCCATGGCTTCTGAGGATAAAACTGATGCCAATCTTTCCAATGTACAACCAAATTCATTTCACTTCATTAGACTTGTAATCATGAAATCAAATAGTACATACAAAGAGGTTAACTAAATTTATATAATAATATAAAATGGAATGGAAATAATAAATATTATTTTATAGTTTTTAGAAAGTTAGTAGCTCGCAAACTACGTTGATTGTATACATGCTGAGATATAGATGGAGATGTTTCAATTATTTAGATCAACCATATTGAAAATGACGCAATTGATACGATTGATTTCCGCGTTTAATTTACTTTAAAAAGGAAAAGGCAATAAAGCAATAAAAAAAACTTTATTTTTAGATTTCGTAGGAATATTGACAGTTTCTTAAAAAAAGTTTGATCTTTCTTTAGTAGGTCAGACTGAAATTTCGTTCGCTTACAGTATCGTATAGGATTTTAAATATCCTATGGGATCATATAGTCAAAATCCGATAGGGTCCTAAAGGAATTTGCTATAAGGGTTCGCATGGTCCATCAAATTATTGAATAATCCAAAACACTTTTCTGGGTGAAATCGAATGTAGTTTCCGTTTAACTGACAAACTAGTTAATTGATCCCTTTATATTAAATATACTGTATTTGGTAATATTTTGGTCATGGATTTTTTTAAGAATTCAACGGAAATTGGTGGTCGTTGTTGTATTCCTCGATGCGCGTTACACGATTGATAATTTCGGTTGAGATAAGAGAAGATAAAAACTACTTCCTCAAGTCACGTGACTACTTACTGTGTATAAAGATTCTTTAAACAGCGGACTGTATATATAACGCGTTGTATAAACTCGAACAACCTGTATTGTTTTTCTTTTCACTGCGTGCAACATCACACTTATGTCTTATCGACCTGTCTATTTGCTAAGCTCAAGTACTGGGAGTATAATAATATTTCGGTAATATCGCGTTCTACTTTCAAAATTTTAACACCATTCTAGATGGAGTGGACATGCTGAATGCTGATGTGAAAGAAATCCCCTGGCGTTTTCCTATAGAGTATCTGTTTTTATCGTCAGTATTAACAGAACAACAAAACCAGGCTCATCTCTAATCTGACAAAAATACCTATCCTCAAGGAACAATCCACTTCTGGCAGACCTTTGGCATCGATTGCGGAAGCCCCTTGAATGGGGCATCTGATCTATTTCCTGTTTGCTGTCTGTTAACAGTTCATGTGTATGGCTTTTCTTAGAAATTTCCAAACATTCTATAAACACACGGAACTCAAAGTATCTGGTTGATAGATTGGTCAGATGGTATGTAGTTTGGTTGGGTCGACAGGCGCTCGAGAATACAAAGCCCTTGTCTAGCGGAGATGTGTACAAACGAGTTCTTAGAAATTAAAATTTGAGTTCAGCGTGTCTTTTACATATAGAACTATTTAAACAACACTTATTTTATTTATATCAAACACTATACAGAAGATGGGTGTTTAAGGCATTCGAACAAATTGATCATGCAATGTTCACTTTTAGTTATCACAACAGTGAACTACATAAGTATAGTATTCTTCCAATCAGATCTAGATTCTACGATTGTGTATAATCTGCTATTATCAGCATTGGATGCCAGCAGTGGCCCCATACTAATGACTAATACGGAACTCCAAAAAGAACACCTTCCCAGTATCACAATATGCTGAACGCGAGATGTGATGTAATAAAGTACACATTTATATAAAAGAGAGGTAAACTAATTTTGCTTGTATTCCCTATAATTATATGTTTTTAGCAAATACCTGGATTTCCGTTATTCATTCAACTGAAATGATGACAGGTAGGAGTATACGGGGTGAGTTACAGCTGGATGGGTTGAATGACGGTATAATTTATTGGGTTAGATTAGGAGGTTTACTATTTATTACCTTTAGACTTTTAACACGCGTTATCTGCAATCTTTTTCCAGTTGTAATATTTTGATCAATTATTAATGGCTCTGAAAACAGACAATTATACCAAATACATTGATATAGCACACATTATCCCCCTCTCCCAAGAGGTTTCGGCCGCAAAGTTCACCCAACTATAATGGTCACCAATATTAAATGCATTTCGCGTCATGGTACTTGAGACCAACTTACATAGGCTACATTTTCTTTGTGGGACAATAACCAGGATTTTTATACATGGTTTAACTGTAAAACCATTGCTTCGATTTAAAGTGTATATGCCTGCATGTTATCCAGAGAATCTCCTTGAATTTACATTAAAGACCAGTATCTGTTGAGCTCTTATAACATTAAGAAAAAGTGTTTATATGATTTTTGTTGTTAGATTTTTAATCATTTCAAAAGTTGTGCGGTAGCTTGCCATTCGCTTTACTTAATGCGGAAAGTAAGTAAACCCTTGTTACATAATTAACAATAATATATATTACATAATTATTATTGCTATAACCAATGACTTACATATCCGCATGCATGGGTCCGTTTACCACATGATCGTTAAACTTATTATGTATGACTATTGTGGCGTTCGCATGAAGTTGGAAGTGTGCAACTTTATGTTCTCAAACCGGGATATTGTTCTTGGGTTTAGAATAAATCCTGAGCGGATTAAAGTCTTAAAAGAGACTTAAACAGGTCAACTGCCATCCAGTAGTCTAATGAGTAAATTGATTGACAAGTTTTCGTATATGGTTAAGTGTATGTCAAGACCTATACAGGGCAGCGCTTGTTCACGCGTTAAATCTATGATAGTAGCTGTTAGAATAAGGTCCTTTGAGGGTGTTTGTTTCTCTGTGGTTTAATGCCGTACTAAAGGTTATTTCACTTATATGGCAGCGTGCTAGTCGAGTGGGTGAAGGAACACACCATCGACATCACTGTAAAAAACATAGACAAAGCTGGACAACCATAGGACACAATGTAAAGACATCAGAAACAGGCCTGCTTAATTTTGCCCCTTAGCTCCGAGAGCACCCGGGCAACATTAA
>JAVFBX010228063.1:0-10980 GCA_034783855.1 Mopalia kennerleyi | reverse complement strand
AACGATAAGTCGATGCCATATTTAAGTATATTTAATGGTAACCTTTCAATTGATATAGGGGTTATTGCAGCCCGGAGCATCACTTTAACTTGCATCTGCACAAACTAATACAACAAGACACCATTAATCATAAACAAATTATACCTATTTCACTCTCTTTTGGTGCTTCGGATTCCTCAACAGATTTGTTGTTTTCAATTGAAGTGTTTGGGGACTCGACAGCTGAAGGATGATCAGATTCCTTTTCTTCTTTAACTATTGACTTTGATTTCTTTTTCTTTGCTTTCTTGCTTCCACCAGGTTGGTCTGATTCTGCTGCTGTCTTCTCAGATGATATCACAGTAGGGTTGGAATCTTGCATTATTTTAGAGCTGTTTGTGTTCCTGTCTGGCTTTTCGGGCACTGGAATTATAATGACTGACTGTAATGTTTGATAAATGAGGTTATTTCACTTATATGATAACAACATGATTTAAAATATCATACATAAACGCTCTTCCAAACCAGACAATATGGATGACTTTTAATCATAATTCACTTAACCACCGGGCTAAACAACATTCATAGAGCAACTTTTTAACATTCAAATAGATGTCACTGAAACATTTCTTTAACATCAATGCCAAAAAACAAACAATTAAAAAACATCCAGAAGTTGAAAATCATAATAGCCTTTTGTTACTACCACTGAGTAAATTAAAAATAGTTGGTTCGATTGATTGGTGTTTTACGCCGTGCTAAAGGGTATTTCACTTATATGACGGCGGGCCAGCCCAATGGCTGAAAGAAACCACCCTCGACACCACTGGCAACAAACAAAGACTGGACGGGACAAATACAGGACTATAACAGGACCCAATACAGACACCACAAACAGATCGGCTTCCTGTTCCCCTTTAGCTAGGGCATAATTATTGGTTTGTTTGTTTGTTTGATCGGGGGTTTAACGTCGTACTCAAGGGTATTTCACTTATATGACAACGGATTATCCACTTCACACTGTTCCTTGCCCTTTTATGGTGGAAAACCGAGAGGAAACCTCGTAAAAACCACCCCGGCGATTACCGGAGCCACATTTTATGACTCACTCATAATACCTGAGGGTCGACAGACGGACTCGATCCCGTGAACGGTACATCGATTGTTTGTTTATTTGATTGGGGTTTAAGGTCGTACTCCAGGATATTTCACTTTTATGACGACCTGCCAGTCCAATGGCTGAAAGAAACCACCCTCGACACCACTGGCAACAAACAAAGACAGGACGGGACAAATACAGGACTATAACAGGACGTTATACAGACACCACAAACAGATCGGCTTCCTGTTCCCCTTTAGCTCTGAGAGCACCAGGGCAACATGAAGCTCCCTCCAACCACCCGCTCCCAGACAAACGGAGCCAATTTGCATAATTTATGGAAAAATTTGCATAATAGTGTGATATTTTTTCTACGTTGCACATCTGCGTACATACAAGAATGCATTAAGCAAGTTTCAAAAGCCTAAGTCAAATAGTATCAAGATAAAGTCCGGACAAGCTTCCAAGATAAACAGAGCAAATTTGCATAATTTATGGAGAAATTTGCCTAATTCCGAGATTTTTTGAAAAGCTTCCAGGACACACGGACACACAGACAGAAAAAGTAAAACCTATATGCCCCCGCCCTTTTACTAGAGGAGGGCATAATAACAAGATTACAGTCTCAACATTGTGACTTATCAAACCATTGTCAGGAATTCCATGGGATTCTGACATTATAGTTATAGATAAAGAAAAGAATGGGTACATGCCTCCATCGAGGATTATCATGTACCTGTGGCATTAATAAAAAAAGTTTTAAATAACTGTTCATTCTACTTACCTATGTGAATGTTCTGTGAAGTTTCCATCATTGTAGAAAAAATCGCGAATAACACAAAATTACCAACAGGTAATTTGCATCATTTATTCGGAAATTTGCATTATTTTGTGAATTGTTATTTATGTTGCACATCTGGATAAGAATGCAGTGTGGAAGTTTCAAATGCTTTAGTTAAACAGTAAGTAAGACACAGCAAGGACAATAGTAACCAAGATACAGCCCAAACAAGGTTCCAGGTCAAACCGAGCCAATTTGCGTAATTAATGGCAAAATTTGCATAGTTTTGGGGGAAATTTGCATAAAGCCATGATTTTTTTTATACGTTGCACATCTGCGTACATAGAAGAACGGACTGTGCAAATTTCAAAAGCCAAAGTGTAATAGTAACCAAGATACAGCCCGGACAAGCTTCCAGGACAAATGGAGGCAATTTGCATAATTTTGGGGGAAATTTGCATAATGCCATAATTTTTTTTCTACGTTGCATATCTGCGTACATAGAAGAACGGACTGTGCAAATTTCAAAAGCCTAAGTTAAATAGTAACCATGATACAGTCGGACAAGCTTCCAAGACAAATGGAGCCAATTTGCATAATTAATGGCGAAATTTGCATAATTCCAAAACTTTTTTTCTTCGTTGCACATCTCCGTACATAGACAAATGCATTAAGCAAGTTTCAAAAGCCTAAGTGAAATAGTAACCAAGATACAGCCCGGACAAGCTTCCCGGACACACGGACGTACGGACACACGGACAGAAAAATTAAAACCTATATGCCCCCCTTCTTACTAGAGGGGGGCATAATGAGTGTCCCCTAGTAAAGGAACACTTATGTATACGATATTTCAATTGGGAAAAGTGAACCTAGCTTGTGGCGTGTTTTATTTTCGCACCAAAATTCCTTCAAAATAAATTCCCTGATCACTCTGAAGGTAGATTAAGAATTGTTGCCAGCATGTCCATAGGCGAATAGCCAGAAACCATTTTAATGGGTGCTGTTAAATAATTTACAGAGACAATTAGATGATGCCGTTTGCGTCATTAAATATGGATAGTTTTGACTCTGGCAATTTGTCTATTTCCCGTAGGAAACCCTCAAGATTCACACTAAAGGTTAATGTCTCAATTACATTACTCAATAACAAAATAAGATAAATACCAAGATTTTTTAAGAAAATTATTTTGTGAGTGGTACTTGACGTACATTACTGTACTGTTATTTTTAAATGCTACTCTGGACTAAAATAAATATATTGTGAATTTTGTTTGTGGAGAAGCAATATTAGCCATAGTGACCCTTCCCATATGAAATAAAATCATAATAAAAAATGAAACTTATACCAACATTGCTTAAGAATCTACCGGGCGGATATATAGTTTTTCATGAGAGGTGGGAGAGTTTAACAGTTTTATCACCATAACAAATGGAAGAGAACAGAGGGTGTCTCATGATAGAGATCATGAAATGTGGATTGTTTGTTTGTTAGATTGGGGTTTAACGTCGAACTCACGGGTATTTCACTTATATGACGACAGATTGTTCAGTTTACACTGATCCTTGCCTAATTACGGTGGAAAACCTGGAGGAAACCTCGTAAAAGCCACCCCCGCGAACTGCCGAGCCACATTATGTGACTGATTAATATACCCATATGGTCAACAGACGGATTCGATCCCGTGAACGGTAAATCGAAGTTGGATAAGTAAGCACACACACTTCCACTAAGCCACGGCCGCGGGCTCCATGGAATATGGAAAGAAAAATTACCTACGGTATGAAGTCAAGCGTCTGAGGTCCGTATATTAAAGACGCAAAAACCAAGATTAAATTACCTCAATGTTCACTATACAGAAATTTTATTTTGCTTTCCAGACGAAAATTGCGCAGTGTGTATTGAGCGGGGGTGTTACAAACTGTCAAAAGTACAATGTAGCTTTCAGTTCTTAATACTACTTATTTCTTAATATATCTTTTACCATGATGGCTTATATATCTTTTATAATAGAAGACGAAGATGAATTTTGTATTTGATTTCCCAAAACGTGACATTCTTTCGCCTCATTGGCGTACTGGAAAGGATAGCCACTCACTCTTATATGTCGATAAAAGTCCATTTACCTCGCTGCATCAGATAGCCACTGAGCTTGCTGCAGTTGACACACTCGTGCGTATAGAATTATTGTCTACAACAAATCAAAATGAATAATGTTATAAACAAAGTAATCAAAATAATTTAATATGTCACTTTTATACTAGCATTGCTGAAATGGTAGAAAATAAATAAACGTTTTAAAATATATACTCTAAAGCGAGAAACATGTCGAAAGTGAACCTATCTTAGTAGTTATTCCTTCCTCAACCAGCTAAAATGCTTGAGCTGTTAAGTTGTTAACCGTCACGCATGCAGTACCTACATGTATGCACTTCCATTTACATTAAACTTGAAACACCCTGGAGGCGTATATTTTCTGCTTCCTAACCAAACTTTTTTCTCAAAAGTAGGTACGCATTTGTATGATGCAAAATTCTCTTCACTAAGCTCGTTTACGGCGAATTACGGATACAAAATGTATATTCATAATTTATGAGCAGCATTGAAAGTTAGCACAACTGAAGAAATTCCTAAAACACCAACACAATATCTATTTTATATACATATTACCAAGCACATCAGGGTTTCTTTTAAGTTTTAAATGAGGAATGTGTTTGTATTGTTAGGTTTTCTCCACATATTTTGATTGATGGATTGATTGGTGTTTTCCTCCAGTGCTATGTACATATAGTATTGCTACTCTGCAAATAAACTACCCTTTGCCAGAAGAACCCCAAGACACTAATACACTATAAATTTTGTATACATTTAACCACGCACATTAGCTTTTAAAATAATTCTTTTAATTTTTAAATGAGAACGGGAATGTTTATGCATAGTCAGCTTTTCCCACTTACTAAGGTAGATTGATTGATTGGTGTTTTGGGGTATTTCACTTATATGACGGTGGTGTATTCCAACAATAGTTGACACTAGCACTTCGGTTTTAATTGCTCTGCCTCCAACTGTATTATAATGTATATATATAGGATACATTGTGTTTATTCCGTATCTGTGTCTGTACCATAACCATGTAAGATGAAATATTTGACGTTCTGGTTTTATTGTTCTGATTCTACCAGGGAAGGTCAGTGCCCTGTCGTTGATGATGTTTTGATCAATGACCGAAACTGGAAGACACCAAACGAACATAAAATAATGTACACAGACTTCTTGCAGACATAAATCGTTGTGAAATCTATCGCCTGACCAAATTAATGTTATAGTGTTATAAATAACGGCTAGCTAACCATCACTATTCTTGATGACGCGTTTTCTCAAATTTATCTTAATTTGGGTGTCTTTTATCTGGATAACTTCTATAAATCTCGGCGGCTTCCGTTAAAAGAAAATAGAATCCTCGTAACTCTTTGGTAATTAGTTTTTCACAATACTGTCCCCTCAGTTCTATGCACTTTAAAAGCGCTTCTACGGCAATCCAATTACTTCCCAGGAATCAATGTTTTAAACAACTAATCGTTTATCAAAAGGGATAATCAAAATTAATTAAAAGCTGCAACTCATTACAAGATTAGTACAACAAATCAGTCCCATGCAACTGCACAAATAACGCAAAGCAACACAAGAACATTGGCCAATGGCAACGGATCATTTTATCATTTGTTAGGCTTTGTTACACTAATTCCACAATCCTGAATCCCAATGCACGAGTAAACGAGACGTTACTGTCGTATGGAATTTATTTTATTATTATGTGACTACTATAATTGTACTTACTGACTCTTTCGACTATATCCTGTTATTTCATTGCAGGGAAATTTTAAGAACTCGTGAGGTGGTTTTCATTATCTTGCTAGAAAATTACTGATGTTTGTATACATGTTACGACTCCAGACAAAAACAAGTTTTCCAGATTCACAATCCAGTACGGTCTTTTCACAGACAGTTTTTAGTCTAGAAGCCGATTTTTGAGGATCGAATGCGAGGCATTACATTGTGGGAGATGTTGCATGACGATATACATGTTGGTGGATGTGGTGGTGATTCTAGCTGTCAAGTGAGGCCTGGCTGGAATAACCACTAAACTCATGGCCGAGTAAACAGCGCATTTGAATCGTTGGATGAGACTTAAAATGTGTAAATGCCAACATACAAACTCAGGTGCAATATTTTGTGGGGCGACGGAACCATTTATGCAGTAGACATTGCTTTGGTTGTTATGTTTATCACGAATATGGTTACCATGCTAACCAGGAATATGGTAACATATATACCGTTACATACAGGCCCATGTATACTACTTCCTTGTTTCGTAATGTACCCTCGTGCAGACAATAACTCCACTGGTTGTAGCTTGTAGGATATAACATATATGTAGGCTACAGTAGATTCTGATGTTAGCCACATAAATGTCCATCGTCTCGTACAAGAAAGTAATAAGAATCTAGCCACTTCCAGAACAGACATGGCCTCGGATTTGCCGAACTGTGGTCATCTGGATTAAAATATCAATTTGTTAAAATCCATTCACTCCTCCAGCTCTTGAGGACACAGTTACAGAAGTTCTGTGTATCTATGCCCAAACATGGCATGCGACATGCCGTCTTGTTGATCTGTATGGCCACAGAGGAAATGATAAAAAGCCATTCCAAAGACTTCTAATCCTATTGCGGAAATACTTGTGGGATACATCCGATAACCACAGATATGGCCATATATATTAAGCGTTTGGTCGCGATACAACAAATATATCCTGGAAGTAATAAAATTACATGCTGTATATAAAACGGATTCCGTATTTATCGCTTGTTGGCACAATGTAGATTAACAGCATATCATGCAAGACGAGGCTGAAATGACTATAAGTATGCAATTAAACACCAACCACAAAACACATTCAGACAAACCTGAAAAAGTCGCTCTTGTCATAGACTGCGTTTCCAGTCTAAGAATTGCCAGTGATGACCCAGGACAAAGATCCAGTGTCCTCTAAGTGAGACTGGAACATTTCCCGTTTAAAATAAATCCATCACTGAGCAAATAAATCGGATTAAAAGAGAGATTTATATCTTTTGGTCTTATCAATATGACGTGTCTAACATGACTGTTTTTTAATGACTCTGGTCACGATTTGGTAATAGCTTTAACTTCATAAAACGTAGTTTGCAGCGTACGCTGACAATACTCAATCGACTTGAGATGATTAATCTCCATTTTTTTTTATTCAAACGCTATAAAACACGACTTTGATAACGGCAAAAATAACCCCGAGTCAATTAATCAAATTTTGATATTTGTTTTGTTCCATGCTAAGTGTTCTTTTCTCTCGATAAATTATGAATTTCGTCTGAGAAAAAGCTTTGTCGCACTTTTAAAGTATCCAACACCAAACGCACAAGATTTTCTAGCATTGTATCGCATCTGGTGCTTTACTTTTCCACAATTGTGTAATTTTAACTTTTAGAACATTTTATATACAGTGGCTATATTTTGCCTGACGTGCCCTAATACTCGCCGAGCTATGATTCAGTTAGGGATCAGCATTCTGGAAAATTTTAACCGCTTTGAAGCCGGCGTAACCTAAAAGATTTATGTTTTTTTATTGTCCCATGTTATCATTTATATACCCTATATATAATAAGTTGTATTAGCAATAGCGTTATTAACCTCTGTTACGTTATTTTTTTTTATTTTTTATTTTTTATACACCATGTTTTAATTAGATTTCATCATCTTTTTAACACCGTGTCTTGCTCGTATAATATAGATATGTTTGTATCATTTACACAATTTTAAAAGCAAATGTAGATCAATTTTATCTTTTGACATCCTTTTTGGCAACTAAAAAGGTAACTTTTACCATCATGTATTCATAATTCTATCTGTTCCAGTTATTATCTGTTATTTTGTTATCATCTCTGTTAATGGATCCATTGGATCTGTATGAGTATGAATCAATAAACTAAACTAAACTAAACTAAAGCTAATCTAATTGCTAATAAAAAGTCACCGTCGAGGAGATATTTATTATGTCCAGGAAGTAGTGAACAATTCAGCTGCGCGTTTTGCCTTTTCATAAGACGAATATTTTGTTTCAATTCTTGTCTAAAACGAATTATATTCGAATGGTTTCTAGAGTTTGATAAGGCTTCACAAAACCACTGTTATGCATGTAATGTTGGCTACCGTGCAAATTTCGCCAAAAATTAAAGGTTTCATTCGGTTTTACTAATTGAGAAAAGTTATTAAACGGGAAACTTAAGATATCACGCGTCATTTGACACAGCGATCATTCGTACGAAAAACAAAAAGTGAATGCACTGCCTGTTCCACTTTCATCCGTTATTACCAAGTATTATTACCAAACGACCTAAGGTCCAAGTATTTAAAATCGTGCAAAGAAATGTTTTATTTTGGATTTTCCGGATCCTTTCTTATTGTTGCATGATTTGAATTATCGGACTTGTTAGTATAAGACATAATCATCTTCACTGTGTGTCTTATATTAATATTTGCGAAGACGTATGACATTAACAATTTTACCACAAAAGGGTATGTCGATGTCCATATTGATTTTGGGTAAATTAATACATTTGGTGTTTGTTGAACTATCTTTGTTGAAATTAATTGAGAACGGTATTTTAGTCTCGTACATGGACAAAGTCAAGGAAGTTTGTGTTTTAAAACATTGACATAGCCTTATTAGTTTCCTGGCATCTGGTTAAACCACAATGCATGATTTGATTGTCCGGAAGCTCCGTCAGTCTACTAGACGAATCCTATCTGTGCATCATTCTGCCGATCTCATATACAGAGGTAATTTAACGAGAACGTTTGTTCTCGTCCAAAGGTCTACTGATGCAGAAAACAAGTCTTCAAATTACTTTACAAATGTGATATTTACTATGCAATGGCTCAACTTGGATCAAGATTTGTTTGTACAACATCAAGTTCTGATTATTGTAGTTAAATGAAGTGCACAATTGATATATCTTTACTAAAGCTAACATGGATGTGATTTGTAAAAAATCTATAAATCTACTAATGACTTCAAGTTATGTTAATATGCTTACTTAGAACTGGTTTGTACAAAATCCACCAATGTACTAATGACTTCAAGTTATGTAAATTTGCTTATTCAGAACTGTTACCCTTTTAATCAGGTGTAGTAAACTTAATAAGTCGTATTGCTTCTCTAGTCTTTGTTTATTTTATTTCCTTTGCGAAAATGTTTCTTTTCACAAATTATTTTATTGAAGTATAGAATCTGTCTCTTTTGTGCTTTATCACTTAACGCGAATCCAAAAACTAAGTTAAACGTTGTCACAATTAAATGAGTTTCGATGGTCATCGTTTCGTCGGAAGGTGGTTTACCAGTATCGACCTTTCTATTAGCAAACACTGATTAAGGTATTAGTATTCACCTGTAAAACAGATCACATCCGAAGCGGAAATACCGTCGAGTAGCACAGGTCAATATTATACAGTCTATGAATAATTTAAAGAGCATCTTTACCGTGTCTCATGTATTATTCTGAGACTTGTTAGCATTAACTCGCTCCACAGGGCTTTCATTATCCCAATGTTTTGAATGGCAGAGAAACGGATGTTTGTACAATACAAGACTCATGTTACAGAACCATGGATGAGACCAAACTAATTTGGCATCAACAGATATATTTTTTTGTGAAAACTAATTACGTGTAATTATATTCGTGTGCTTAGTTGTTTCTTTGATGTCGTATTTGGCGGATTGGCGGATTGGCTGGTTGGCTGGTTGGTTTATTGGCCTTTACCTTAGATGACAGCCATGCACAGATCTGGTATTTTACTGTGTGAAAAAAGCACGAGTAAATCTATATTTATGAAAACGAATCTGCCATTTGATTATTTTTAAGCGCCGAACTAGACTTAACCAAGATTGAAAGCGATCAAGAACATTAGTATTTATTGTAAAGGACTGTGACGAGATTTGCCTTTGGTTGGGGTCCCCTATTCTTTATTTTGTACATCACTGATCTGCCTTCCATAATTGAAGCCTCACAGTGTCTACTCTATGCAGATGATGCCAAAATATTTCTGCCAATTTTATCTCAATCTGATGGGGTTGATTTCCAAAGAGATTTGAATAGATTTATAAAATTGTGAGAACAGTGGAAGCTGGTCCTAAATGTTAATAAATGTTTTATTTTATCTTTTACCAATAAAGTTAAAACATTTGATTTTGAGTAATCTTTAAGCGAATCGATAATTGCGAGAAAGATAGAATATAGAGATCTTGTGATATATTTAAATGTTCAATGAATTACGATTTACATTTAGCTAAGGTAAAGAACAAAGCTTTGGGTTTTAACAAAAGAAACGGTAAAAGATTGAACACCTCTCAAAGCTTGGAATCTTTAAATGGTTCAATGGTTAAAGGCGTCATAGAAGTATTGTAGAATATTGTCCGCCTGTTTGGGCATCCTGGCAAAATACATATATTGACCAAATAGACAGTGTACAAAGAGATTCATCAGATACTTGTGTAACAAATGAAATATTGACTATTTCACTGACATCCATGCCACTCACCTAAAGCGATACTCCGGGCTGCAATAAAATGGGCATCATTTCTTGTGTTCAATTATGCTCTCTATTTTTCTTATCGAGCTATATCCATTTCATAATTGGATCTTAAGCAATGGGTAATACACAAACTACATTCAAATTTAGCTAGGCGGTACTTTCGTCACTAAACAGAAGAGTTCAACAAATATTGACAAATCAAATATCTGTCTTTTCCAAATAGGTGCTTATGTCACGAGACCTGTAGAGACTATTTAAACCTTTTACAGTTCACACATGTTATAAATACCATCCACTATCAGTGATAAATTATCATGTTCACTGTTTGCAGAAGACAAAGCAGTTTGGTATAGCAGTCGAAACTTCAACATCGCTGTTAAATACGTACAGGAAGGTATTGATAAAACTACGACGTGGGCTTGGGGATTTAGGTTTTCAGCGTCGAAATCTGAGGTGGTTGTATTTACTAATCGAAGGCTACCCGCTGTTCTTGAC
>JAVFBX010228052.1:0-10981 GCA_034783855.1 Mopalia kennerleyi | reverse complement strand
CATTTTTTCATTGCGCATGCAGGTGATTCAAAACTTCCGGGGTCTCTGTCATGTGACTTTGACTCGGATTTGTGTGGGTTTGCACAAAGTACAGTCGACGATTTTGATTGGTGGAATCAGAAGGGTCCAACTATTACTGTAAATACTGGACCCAAATGTGACCGGCGCAATTGTGATAATGGTAGGATTTCATCAAAAACCCGTTTTGGCTACTTCAATGTCTGTCTACAAGGTTTCTATTGGATAAAAATGACATAAAACTGTTACCTCTTTAGTGTAACTGTGTAATTTTATATTTGTTGGGGGTTTTTATTGATTTTTTATAAATCCTGTGATCAGATTGATTAGTTAAGGAAGCTGTATTCAGTTTTGGATCATATCCACATCCGCAAATTAAAAAAGATCATAAGTGTCAAAATTAGCTCTTTTACTGGACAGTTATATGTTTACCGGGACATGGTGTTTGTAAAGGTCCACCCTAATTGTGTGCGTCTTACAAACTTATAATCTTACAATATGTGTTTTTTTTTATTCCGTGCAGGTAAATATTTATACATTGAATCGTCAGCCCCAAGAGTAGAGGGTGACGTGGCGATCATCACATCTCCCAGATTCCAGGTAAGCTCTTGGTAGCCGAATAACCGAGAGAAGGCATTTATTGCAGGCGATTTGGTGCTCATTCTGAGGGTCGTGGGTTCGATTCATGGGCCGGTCACAGTCTGCAATTTTTTTTTAACTAGAATCTTTTTAACGTAGAAAGTGTTGTAACTAAATAACAAAATGCTACTATTATTTACTTTCCAAATCACACAAAAAATTATTTCATATATTAACTAAAATAACGGATAGGGTATTGTGATTAATTTAAATAAATGCTATTGTTACTTTTGTTCACTTGTGTAGTCTTATAACAGATAATGAAATACATTTTGGGTCCATAGTAGGCCTACTGTTGTTTTTATTCAAATGTGACAATACTGCTGACTCCCCTGCACAAACAAATTTCAAGAAAGGTTCTTTTATCTAAATTTATTCTTTGAAATTAGTGTATCGACCAATTTCGGAAACTGAAAACACATCCTGTCTATAAAACCTCCAAGATGGTCGAATCAGAATGTAATATCTAGCATTCACTGATCCTCCATAGTTTGAAATAAGTACTATCATTCCCATGCCGCTGATTTCGAATGTATGACTGCATTTAGATGTTGTTATGAATTACCGTATAGAAATCAGGTATTCCATTTTTTATTTTTGTCAAAATTTACAGTTCGAACAATCGTCCTGTTAAATCTGACGTTCACTTTTCTTATTATATTTTGGACTAAATGATGTCATTTCTCATGCATCTCGAATCGCTTTCAAGAATGTATTCTTATATTTAGATGCTCCAAGACATAATCGTACAGGAATCAAGTATTCCGTTTTTGATTTCCCTATTAGAGAAATATATCCCGTTCGCTTTCATTATTGAAGCTGTTCTGTTCTAAATAGGGATTACAAAGCTTTGTTATCCTTACAGCCCAGGGGCCCGTTCGACAAAGCGATCCTAACCTAAGTTAATCTGAATTGCCATGGCGACCAATACTGTAGGTATTGTGTCGTCATGGTAATTAAGATCATCTCAGGTTATGATTGCTTTCTGAAACAATACCCAGTTAGTTATGTCTCTTTCTCCTTAAAGCTGAATTATGTCACATCATATTCTGGTTTTATTAGATTTT
Source organism: Mopalia kennerleyi (assembly GCA_034783855.1). NCBI lineage: Eukaryota > Metazoa > Mollusca > Polyplacophora > Chitonida > Mopaliidae > Mopalia > Mopalia kennerleyi. The sequence continues at coordinate 9,257 of JAVFBX010228052.1, read as the reverse complement.
CTTTATCATTGTTATTTTTGATAACATGATATTGGTGTTATTAAACCATATTTGTGGGTATGTAAACGCAAGAGTTCTAATTTGTTGTCATTAAGAACTGCTAATGACTAGATGACGACTTTCTATTTTATTGGTGACATCGTTCAATGTAATTCCTATGATTCCTACAATAAATCATGATTACTTAGATAATCCTAACCATTATTTTACATAATCCTAACATTACAATTTTCGATAATCTTTATTTCAATAACAGTTAAATTACCAAACGTTGGTAATCATTACCTGGATACTCATTAAATAACATGTATTGCTAACCAATATTTAGATTAATATCACATTACGTATATGTTGATTATTATTACATAGATAAACATAACATTACAATGATTGATAATAATTACTTAACTAGCATTACATTACAAATATTGATCCACAATACTCAGATAGTCATTACACATATTGACCCACAATACTCAGATAGTCATTACATTACAAATACTGATCCACAATAGTCATTACATTACAAATATTGATCCACAATACTCAGATAGCCATTATATAATAAATATCGATCCACAATAGTCAGATAGTCATTACATTACAAATACTGATCCACAATACTCAGATAGTCATTACATTACAAATACTGATCCACAATAGCCATTACATTACAAATATTGATCCACAATACTCAGATAGTCATTATATAATAAATATCGATCACAATAGTCAGATAGTCATTACATTACAAATACTGATCCACAATATTCAGATAGTCATTACATTACAAATACTTATCCACAATACTCAGATAGTCATTACATTACAAATACTGATCCACAATACTCAGATAGTCATTACATTACAAATACTGATCCACAATACTCAGATAATCATTACATTACAAATACTGATCCACAATACTCAGATAGTCATTAAATTACAAATACTGATCCACAATACTCAGATAGTCATTATATAACAAATATTGATCCACAATACTCAGATAGTCATTATATTACAAATACTGGTCCACAATACTCAGATAGTCATTACATTACAAACATTGATCAGTATTATTTAGTAGGCATAGTCTAAAAATTTATAGTCATTTCTCAGATAAAGTTATCATCACACGTTTTATCTTTCTCAAAGTTTGTATTGCACTAACCATACGAATCCAACCCTAATCGTAGATAATATTACTTTAAACAATCTTATAACACGATAAAACAGACACGACTTTATTGATTTTCAACTTCTGGATTTATTGACAAGCAGCGTTTCAGTTCAGATACTAGATACCTTTCAAGCTGAAAACTCGTGAAAGCTTGAAAACCATGCTACTTTCTGCATGGTGCACATCATTCTTAGGAATGAAGCCACCACTAATTAAATTGTGTATGTATGTATGCTACTATCTGCAATGGAACGTTGCCTGTCATTGAATCCAGAAGTTGAAAATCCATAAAGTCTAATTTGTCATGTTGTCTCAGCTTCTTAATGAAACTTAAACAAACTCCAAACCAGCACAACAACAACGTACACCCCTCTTGCTAAATAATGGCACAGTGTGCCCTAAAACTTAGTCCTTCCTGCAGTAACTTACAGTTAACAGTGTTCATGTGCATGGATCAATGTGGATAAGAAACCGTCCACATTTGCAAGAGCGACATAAGAACGCCATTTGCCGTTCTGACTCTGATATGCCTTACGCAATGGCTTTTTCTACCATTTATATGCTATTTATGTTGGACGCGGAAATTCTGATCGATTAAAACAATTAGAGATATAAAATATTTGTCTTGGTAGTTGTAATTTTCGAATGTTCCAACTTCGAAACACATTGTAACATTTTGGTGCCATTCGCAGGGTGGAAGTGTGAGATGCATATCGTTCTATTATCACATGTACGGAGACCAGATGGGATCATTGGCACTGAAGGCTATCATTGGGTCTCAAACGATGGAACTGTGGAAACGAACCGGTGATCAGGAGGACCGATGGTTAGCGGCCGAACAAGAAATACGCCCTACCATGAGTTATCAGGTAAGCCGGACAATATTTAATGAGTAACAAACAAACTCTGCTTATCAGTTCGATTGATTGATTGATTCATTCATTCATTGGTTTATTGGTTGGTGAAGCGTTTCCATAATGTGAGAAAGTGCTCCAGTGCTAAGTATGGACAGCATTGCTACTCTCCAAACTAACTGCCCTTAGCCAGAGGGCCTTACCAGTTAAAGCATTTTGATTTCAACTGCATATAATGATATAAAAGAGGAGTTCAGATAAGCGAATGCGTCCACAGTTTTTTGTCCTTTTGTATGTGTTTCTATTTGGAATAAACCCCATGAGCGATATACAAAGCTGACGAGATCTGCATATACTGACTCGCAAGTAATGCTTATCGTAATCTCCTTGTATTGCTATATAAGCTTAACAAATACATCCACAAAGAATTTTTATATTGAATAAATGAAGAGAGAAAATTTGCTTGCCTCCACTGGGAATAAAACCCGGGACGTTTGGGTTACAGGCCCAGCTACAAAGGCTTACGGCAGATTTTTCTATCTTCTTTTATTCAAACTTATATAATGCGTGCAATAGTATACCGTAGCACGAGACGTAACTAAATGGCACATGTTTTCTCTATTTGTTCACAGTTATCGTTTGAAGCCGTTCGAGGACCGGGTTATAGAAGCGACATAGCAATAGACGACTTCAGTTTATCAGATGGACCATGTCTTGGTGAGAATCATTTGGTCAGAAGTTGCTTTGTTTAAAAACTGCCAACCATAATAATAGAGATTTTTTTACGAATTGTTAAACTGTGCGTGACAATTGAACTGGATGCTCGGAAAATATTTTAGCAAGTTCAGAACCTCTTTTATGCAACGAATAAATGAAAAATAAAATCAATCAAGACAGTGAAATTAGTACTTTTGCTACTGAATCGTAATCATTCCATTTACATTCTCACACTCTGGGTGCCATTGATTGCCAAAAAACAATGACAAGTAAAGTGAGTCACAATTAATAAAAAGGACAAAGACGACACACAGCTAAGTTCAACGTAAGCAAAGGTCGCTTAATGAAACGAGCAGCCAGAGAGGTCCATGGTGGATAAGGAAGTTCCCATCAACCCGAATGGATTGTGATATTCCAATTCCTTCAAATTAGCAATGTCCTAAACTAAAGCCAAGATCATCATTCAATGTATTTATCTAACAGGCTCCTATGGCATTAGCTGCGATTTCGAGATAGATTTGTGTGGTTGGTCAGATGACATCCAGGATGATTTTGATTGGGTGAGAAATAACGGACCAACAGGAACACCCGGAACCGGACCCACAGGAGACCACACATCAGGGAATGGTAATTATATCAGCTCTTCTTTACGCTCTTTTATCTGAAACAGAAATTTAAAAAAAACGAATTTTATTATTCGAAGCAAATAAAACAATAGAAAAATAGGTTGTTTTCATTCTTTTATTTAATTATAGAATGATTCGGCAGGACCTCTACAATGCTTTTTCTGGAATAGAAAATACGGACAGTGATTTATTTACACATATTTTTATCGACGAACACACACTTGAATGGAAACAAAAGTCTTCTTATCAATACAGCCTCAGCCCTTGACAGAATATCAGCTTTTACGAAGTTGATTAATAAACGTTTTTATTAAGTTTCATAAACATGTGTAAGTCAGTCCTGTAATAATGTAACCTTTTCTTGCAGGTTTTTACGTATACATAGAAACATCTGCGCCTAGAGTTAGAGGAGAAAAGGCCAGCTTAATTTCTCCACTGATTCAACCTCGTTCCCAAGGCTACTGTTTTAGTTTCTGGTACCACATGTATGGCATGCACATAGAGGCACTAAGGATTAAGGTAGTCTCAGACACGGGCATGGTGACAGAGGTTTTACAGATGGAAGGAGAGAAAGGAGACACATGGACAAAGAAACATCTCAGTATTAACTACTCTCACTCATCTTTCAGGGTAGGTCCAATTAGCTTAGACTCGGTGAAAGTTACTTTAATTGGGTGCTTGAGGTATTATAACTTCTCAATAATATCTCAGCCGCCACTTTGGAACAGTTACTCCAATTTGATTTAAAGCGTTAGATTGTTACTTTTTGCCAACAGTTAAAGTTGCTTTGATTGGGGGCTTGATGTATTAATATCTCTCAATGAGGCACCACTTTGCAGTGACGCCTATTTAACTAGAAAAATTCGGCAACATGTGTTGATGAAGACATTTTCAGTTTTATATTTATTATGAAACTAATCCGTTTGAGATAGATGAGTCATTTGAGTCAACCCGTCACGTGCAACATTCAACAACACAGCAACATCATACGGTCCTTGAATTTAGTTTTATGAGCACAGTGTTTCTTAAATGGAGCCATTTGCTTTGTTGTTATCTTTTCATTTTTTTCATTTTGTTTTATTTAATTTTTATTTCACAGATCGTTTTAGAAGGAGAAGCTGGGGAGTCGTATCGCGGTGATATCGCCATTGATGACATCAATCTGAAACATGGCGCGTGCTAGAGCAGACGACATATTCACGTGACTCGTAAATTTAGGTGGATTGGGTCTATGTCGCGTTTAAAAAAAAATGACTTTAAATTTCCAAAAGTATGTAGGAACGAGATGCCTCTGGAAAAGAAATCTCTGTTTGAACAATGACAACAGCATTCAGCTTGCTCAACTTGGATTTGACTGCATTAGATTGGTTAACTATTCCATTATTCTTCAAGATGAATTATTTTCTCTGACATGTACCGTTCACCTTGTTGACGTGCGATTTGAACTAGACTTTTTTTAATCCCACGAATCGCCAATTACAAAAAGGATTAGTTCTATTGGAATAGATCGCTTTGTGTATTGTTTTAAGTGGCGTTTAGAAGTTGTACAATAGCACAGGTATACGTCATGTCGATTAACACATTCTGGGTTTATTATGTTAACAATTTGAAATTCACAAGTAGTTTACCTGTGAAAATGGTTCTTATGTTCATTTGTGAGCTGTAATAAATAAGGCGTTACAGCTTTTTCCTGTACGTTTTAGTCCAAATATAGTACAGGATGCTATATCGGTGTACATAAAGTTAATGCCAAAAATTCAAATGAGTTCCGATTATTGAAAGTGTAAGTTTAAATGATCTTGCTCTCCTAAGTTATCGGTTGGCAGTTGGAACCGGGATTAGTATAGACTAATCCCAGTCTGGAGGGAACTTCCGGTTGCACTGGTGCTTCTAGCTAAGCGGCAACACAGTGCGGATCTCTTTGTGATGTCGTCGTATTAAATCTTGTGATTATCCTGTGCAGTCTTTGTTTGTTACCAGTGGCTTCGGATGTGGTTTCCTCCACCCATTGGGCTGGCACGCCGTCGTATGAATGAAATAACCACAAGAACGGCGTAAAACCATAATCAAACAAACAAAATATTAAGCTAATTGCCTGAAAAACGGTCCGGAAAAAAATCGCTGTATTCATTTTCAATCAATCGAGGACCATGTGTACATTATTTTTGTGTTATAGAAAGCCATTTTGCTCACTGTCTCATCAGTATTGTTGTAGATACAATGCCTATAGTCATTTATATTACATCATAACTAATCGAAAGAATTTAATACACCATCGCAATACCATTATCACTGTCATTTAGAAAAACTGATTTTATTTATAATTGAATTGGACAAAGAAATTGGCATATTTAAACTTAATGCATTACACGTTCCACTTTTTAAAAGCAAATAGAAACTTACTACCACACATTGTGGTGCATTTTTTTTACTTTACTGTACACTGATTTTAGGTACATTTGTCAAATTAAAGCCAACAAAGTTGTGTATAAATTGTGTTATAGTTCCCAAATGGAACGTTAATTTTGCTATAAAAAGTATAAATTATATCAAATCTTTTTGTCAATTTAGCTTGCACGCTTTCAAACTTCACAAAGATCATGTCTAGTTTAACTTGCTGGTTTGTAATATTGAATAACCGGTAACTTGTAATATATGTTTAAGTGTGGGTCAGTCTATTAACGAGTCTGAAAACCACAGGTGTATATAATATTTATGACAATAATATTTTCATGTTATATATTTTATATATTTTAACATTTGCATATTTCTTCGTTTTGTTTTCGTCCATGTCATCTGCATTATTCTTGTGAAAACTGCAAATATCATGTCTATTAAATGTGACATTTTCAGGTATTAAAAATATCATTTCACTCTGTGTTTCGTCTTTATTTGTTTTTTATTCGATGCTATTCCTACATGACTAAATCATAATATTTGGACGCTGGTGGCCTTCCTGTTGCTCTGGTGCTCTCAGAGCTAATTTAAGGGGCAACATGAAGCCGATCGGTTTTTAATCTCTTCGTATCTCGGTCTACGCTTGTCCTGTATATGTCCTGTCCTGTCTTTGTTTGTTGACACTGGTGCCTATGGTGATTTTCTTTACCCATTTGCTTGACACGTCGCCATACGAGTGAAATAATCTTAAGTAGGCTACGTATAAATCCAATACATTGGTTTGGAAAGAATAGTGAAGAACCCTTTAATACACGACGGTCACTTGATTCTGTTGGTGGCCTGGCCAAACTCGATGGAACCATAGCCAGATTAGTGGACGAAAAGTTAGACTATAGTCCGTAAATCAGAGAAGTGCTGAATTCTAGAGTAATATTTTTATTCTTATCCACAAAAAAAATTAATGGTAAACAAACCTTTATAATGCATGGTCTCAACAAATGTGTTAAAACTATTTCTGAACAGACGGTGCGATCGTCAGAGGTCCCATAGTGTATTTTGTATGTCCAAATTACTCCGGAATGCTGTATAATTTGTTTGTCGATAAGCCCCTCAGGTTAAGAGTCAATCAAAATGATTAATATTTACGTAGATATTTTCCAGAATTCAATGCGAGTAAAGGTTGTATGATATCTATTGAATCTTTTGGCATACTTTTGAATCAATTGGAATATTTTGATTTTGAAATTATACAGTGAATTATGCATTGTCATGCAAAACAAAGCGCCAATGTGCAGTTCTGGGTTAGGCCTAGCATCAAAACTTAACACTTAATCTAACACGAAACCTTAACCAAACCCGAAAGCAAAGTCTTACACAACAGAGCATGCTTTTTCGGTTAAACATTAATAATGTCCAAAAAATTGAAAATAAAATCCTTTTTTAGCTTTCTAGCATTCAGTTTTCGCCTTGCATCATGGTCGTCTTGTGTCCCAGTCGACTCGTGGTCCGGTCGCCAAATAAATTAGGTATAGTTCGCGTTGCTACAGAATCGCTAAAAAGGTATTCCCCAAGAACTTGCTGTGTTAATACTAAATTCAAATATAACGCTATACAGCTGTTATAGTCTTGTGCCAATATAGACGATCTTTATACAGTTATATTTGCATAAAGACTTGAAAAAACGAATACAACACGATTTCGTATCCATCACTCGAAATTATGTTCAAATGTCTCGCAAACGATGTATGCTGACAATTTTTACCCGTATAGGAAAATTGACTCTGAAAAGTCGTATAAAAAATCCCCTCTAAAAGCTGGATCTCAACATTATGGTGCTATAAGTCAAATTATATACGATTTGCTCTCTATATATTTAAAGTCTATTATCGCATGCAGCAGGTAGGCTACTGGTTGTGTCGTGTGAACTTTATGTCGAAGACTCGATTGATAATAAAGTGTAAGCATTGATATATAGGCCAACTTTACTTCATTTCGTCAATAGACACCCTCAGTTTCGATTGTCCATTTCTGTTTCATTTTCAAACAAACGTCTGTACACCTACGCAAGACCATTGTTAGAACTAAAGACGACAAATAGGTTGGGAAAACTTACAGGCAATTAACTGCATATATAGCTACATAAAATGAAACTACATGCAACGTCACGAAATGTGACAATAGGGGGCCATTTCACGTTCATCTCACGTAACGAAATAAGGATTCACAAGATTAGCGTACGTAATTGACAAGGGTTTGCTAATCTGTTCTTTTTTATTCTTCTCCTTTGTTACTGTACGAGGTGCGTGGTTTTCAACGGGGTAGTCCTTTTCAAAGCTTTGATGTGTCCACATCTAATTGACAATCAGAAAATATAGGCGTTCTACTTTCTTGGTTTATTGGACGAAATGTTAAATCTCACAACATCCAGGCAACAGACTTTGAGGCAAATAACCTAGAAATTCATTGAGTGATTTTCGTGACATTTTGTTCATGCAGTTTATATACTAAAAGCAATATAATTAAACTCTTTTTTAATCTTATTCAAACAGATGTAGATTCGTTTATTGCCAATTTCAGTCCACAGAGAAAGGTTTGATTGAGAAAAATGGAGATACATTATCCATAAATAGAGAATTCTTGGACCAGAAACGAGGGTAATTAGAACTAGAAATTAGAAATTTGGTAACTTTGAAACAAGAGTGTGATCATTATGAGGCAGAAGTAGGGGCGTTTTGAACCAGAGATGTACTGGCGGTTGGGAGGGAGCTTCATTTTGTCCTTGTGCTCTCGGGGCGTTGGGGCAACAGGAAGATTGATTGTGATGGCTTGTTGTTCTGTCTTATGATCGTTCTGTCTTGTCTTTGTTTGTTGTCAGCGGCCGGTGGCGTTGCAGTGGATATCCTTCACCAATTTGTTCTACCAGTTAATTAACCTTATGTACGGCGTAAACACCGATAAAATAAACAGACAAACGCCAGAAACGGGACATTTGCATTCGTCTTTAACGTCTTCACAAGATGACAGGAGCACAAATTAAGATTTGATACGGTCCCTTGCGTTTGGGAAAAATCATTTGTCAGTTTTGCCTAATTGGAACTCTTTTGTACATAATAATTAATGATTTTACGTGAGTTAAATTTTTTCCACATATATGAGATAGTTAGGTTTTCGTGTTTTATTTTACTTATCTGAAAAAGAATTTCCCATGTGTTGAAAAGAATTCAACATATGTTGAAAAGAATTCTACATATGTATAAGAAATTTTTATTTTATGATATGTGAAAATCTTTTTCACATAAGTAAAAATCTTTCCAACATAAATAAAAAAGAATTTCACCTGTGTGGAAAAGAATTGTACATAAGTAAAATAAACGCAAAACTAATTAAACATATGGAAGATAAAAGTAGAAGAGATATTAAAACGGCTTGCCGTAGCCGGTAACTATTATCCATAATTGACTTTTCTGACACTTCGTGTAG
>JAVFBX010228051.1:0-20670 GCA_034783855.1 Mopalia kennerleyi | reverse complement strand
CTATTCGTCAACAGACAGACCCCAGCTTCAACAAAATCCCTACTCGTCAACAGACAAACCCCCTCCTAAACAAATCACTATTCGTCAACAGACAGACCCCAGCTTCAACAAAATCCCTACTCGTCAACAGACAAACCCCCTCCTAAACAAATCACTATTCGTCAACAGACAGACCCCAGCTTCAACAAAATCCCTACTCGTCAACAGACAAACCCCCTCCTAAACAAATCAATATTCGTCAACAGACAGACCCCGATTTCAACAAAATCACTACTCGTCAACAGACAGCCCCCTCCTCAACAAAATCACTACTCGTCAACAGACGGACCCCGGCTTCAACCAAATCACTACTCGTCAACAGACAGACCCCCTCCTCAAAAAGATCACTATTCGTCAACAGACAGACCCATCCTCCACAGGACCGGTTACTACTCGTCAACAGACAGACCTCGTCTTCAACAAAATCACTACTCGTCAACAGACAGACCTCGTCTTCAACAAAATCACTACTCGTCAACATACACTCTCCTCCACAAGATCACCTTCCGTCAACAAACAGACCTTCTTAACAAAATCTTTACTCGTCAACAGAAGGATCCCTCCTTCACAAGATCACTATTCGTCAATAGATAGACCTACTCCTACACGATCACCGTTCCTCATTTCTATTGAGTCGCAAGGTTATCTCGTGTTGAGAAAATAAAACACAAACCTGCCACAGACGTCATATTGTGACCCCCATCCAACAATATCCACAAAACTAAATATATAGGCAGGATAAGCCATATTGTTATGACTGTTATAGGTCGAAAATTTCAAAACCAACTAACGTCTCGTTTTACACATCGCGAATAAGAAAATACTTCGCGCGCCGACTTTTAAATACTGAACAGATAGACTTTGTCTCAAGAGCTTCGGATTCTTTGACCTACGTCAACCTATAGACTATCCTTTAGAACGATCGTTATCCGTCATCTGGCAGATGTACCTCTCTTCAAGAAAGCCACTATCCGTCATCAGATATACCAAGACAAAATCGAAATAGAAAGTTGTTGACAGATAGACATACTCGTCAACCAAATAGATTATCCGCTATGAGATAAACCCACTTTCCGTGAGCCATTATACACACTCTTGAACAAGATCTTCCTCCGTGAGCCACTGTAAACACTCTTGGACAAGATCTCTCTCCCTGAACCACTATACACAATCTTGGACAAGATCTCACTCCGTGAAGCGTTAAACACACTCTTCAACAAGATCTCCCTCCGGGAATTACACATTCTTTAACAAGATCACCCGCCGTAAACTACTATACATTCTTTTTAACGAGATATTCTTACGTGAAGCACTTCACACACTCTTCAACAAGATCTCCCTCGAAGCACTATTCACACTCTTTAACTAGATCAACCCCTGTTCCCAACTTTCACACTCTTCAACAATATCTTCCCCCGTGAACCACTATCCACACTCTTTAACAAGATCCACCCCTGTGTCCCACTTAACACACTCTTCAACAAGATCCACCTCTGCGTCCCACTTTACACACTCTTTAACAAGATCAATCCCTGTGTCCCATTTTACACACTCTTTAACAAGATCAACCGCTGTGTCCCACTTTACACACTCTTTAACAAGATCAACCCCTGTGTCCCACTTTACACACTCTTTAACCAGATCAACCCCTGTGCACCACTATCCACACTCTTTAACAAGATCAACCCCTGTGACCCACTTTACACACTCTTCAACTAGATCACACTCTGTTATAAGGCATAATCTTCACAAAGATCATTATCAGCAAAGGGACTGAACACTGGTACAAAGGCCGACATACTGTTGGACTAAGTTTCTTATCTCCCACCAGATATAACACCTCTTCTACAAAATAACTCTCCGAGAACGGATATACATACATCAAAAGATAGACCTACTTTGCAATGAAATTCCCTATTAGTCACAGATAGGCATTATCTACTTGGGGATCTATTCCAGTCAATTTATAGTAAGATTTACTTTCAGCAAAGACTGTTTAATTAGCTCGACTTTTAAAACCTATTACGTGGCGATAAATAATGCTGGCAACCTTACTAGTGACTGTCACAAATAGAAGACAACGAAGAGAAGCGGGTCATATCTACAGAACCGTCATAATCACTCAATGTGTCCTTACGCTTGGGTGAATTGTCCTTCTGCATGACTACCTTTAGATTAATAAACTGCATTCATTTTCTACACAAAAACTGCCTTTATCAGGTGTGAACTGAATGATTCATTGGTGAAAAAAAATCACATATGTTATGAGCCTATACCAGACAAAACAGACGTACACTAGAAAAAGATATACATGATATTTGCATAAACTTCATTTTATATTTATGATTTATATCTATATCATGATATTACACTGCTCAGTATAGGGGAAAGCATTGACTAGTAAATCAAAGGTTAACTGATGAAATTTAACCCCAGGCAATGTCCCCAGGTTCAGTGATCATAAACATATACATATAACACTGCTACAAACAATTAAACATAATGTAGTCTGAAACAATTCAACATTTAATTCAATCCGGCTTTTTTTCTTTTGCTCCATATTATTTTCTTCCCATTTGGTAAAGCCGACCTCCCCGCTTACTGGTTCCATGGTATATATAAAACTAAGGGCGAAATCACGAAATGCGAGATTTGCTTGAAAATGTTATTTTGGGGTTACGGAAATACTATAAATTTTCACTTTCTAAAAGACACAAAACCCAGTCATTGAAGATTCTTGAGAAAGCAGTCTTGTGTGGAACGTATGGCAATAGTAAGATCCATTCGACACGACATACAAAATACTGAGAGAATCAGTCCTTTACGATGTTTCGTCTCACTCTGTATATTGAAGGAAACCTGGACGTGCATGGACCACCGGCAATAGGCAAGCTAGATGGCTAGCTTCGATATATAATTCAGTTATAGCTTAATATTTAATGATTAATAATTCAAATTGTAATATATGGAAATGATGAGAGAGCCATATAAACGGCATGTTACCAGCAACTCAGACTATACAGCATTCTCTAAACAATTCATCGATTCTTGTATATTTTTCTTAAAATTATTTTTATTTTGCCCTACCACGATATCGGTAAGGCGAAAATAAAGCCAGTCCTCCTGAACTAAAGTAGCGAAAGTGTCTATAGCCAAGTGAATTATTGAACGGACCAGTTGGAAAATTCCTCGTACCAAAGAGAGATCATATGTCCTTTGACTGTTATATTGTGGCGATAATAGTCCAGGACAAGCAGTTTGCTCGATGTTTTCGTCTTTTAAAGTTTAGGTATAAGCGATGCCTTCAGTTCCTAAAATGGCGGCCATTCCTTTACATTTCATTGTGTACGTGACCTAACTGTATTATAAACTACATAGTCTGAAGGAAAAGTTGAAGTTTTTTGTTTTGAATTTTCAGCAGAAGTGTTTTCTCGTTGACACCCATGGGTTTTGGGACTGGTAACACGAACGTATATGTCATTAATCAGCGATGGAAGTCAAGTTTTCTTTTTATGACTGTTTTTTCCCAAACGTTCGCCTATTTACTCGGAGTCTTTCACTTTTTCTGTCAAAACTTAATATTTAAGACTGTTAAATACTTTTCTCTGTTATATTTTAAAAGAATACCACACCAATGATGCTAGCTAGTTTAAATAAGTTTGTGTTGTAAAAACATGCATTTTTGTGATTTTCTAGTGTTAACTCGATCAGGCCTCTATAACAGTGCACTGCCGAGGCCAGCATTGATTCCCTGGGTTAGCCTGTCAGCGTATGCGGTTGCATATCACTCTTATATTGGTCGCAGATTTTATTAAATAATAGGTTCACTAAAATGTCACATTAACTATATAGTAGTTCAGTTAAATGATAATTATCGCAGTAGCATATATTACGCCTGTCTTTATGGTCATAAAACATCGAGCTAACGGATCCATAAAACTGTTCGGATAAAAGAACAATGCTGGTTAAGTTATACCGTGAAGGATGTTTATTGCTGGAAACTCGTGGTGTAAGCTGAGATGATATAAACTCCACAGGAAAGGGGGAAGCTATAAAAGTGACAATAAAATCTGGTGAATCCAAAGTCCACAAGAAAACAATCCTAAAATATATCAATATTAAAATTTTATTGCACAAAACTGTATAAAATGTGTCTACATTCTCCCATCTAAGGCTGATGATTCTTGTTAAAGGGAAAGTCAACTGTTTTTCAACCTAAACTTATTATTTGTATTGCATATTTTCAGAGACAACCATCTGTATTACACTTGCATTCAAGTAAGCAAGTGCAATACACTTACAATACACTTACAAAACCTACTGTAAACGTTAATTAGTTAATTTAACAGGCGGTCGGTCACCAGTGTGGCCGTTTGCTTATATGGATGCATTGGAAGGCATCTATAACAACACGGCGTAAACACAAGCTTGGTCATCCAAGCGCAATGTTATTCTGTTGTATACATATCGAAATAAATCTTAGGCAACCCATACGTTAAGCATGTTTTCAGCTGATATGCAGTTTTAAAAAATCCGGTTTTTAGTACCAGGTTGATATGTACAAGCGGTTTGTTGTTGTTGTTTCGCTTGGGGATGTAACCCTCACTTTCGGCTTGATTTGAAAGCATCCACCAGTGCTGGCAATAGGGGACAGCCAATACTAGAGGACATAACTACCGTGTTTTGGAACAATCACGCCAGTTCCACTTTTTACATTAACTAATTAACAGCTATGCTAATTCGATTGCAAGTGCCATCGAATGGTTGTTTGTGAAAATATGCAATAAAAATAATAACTTAAGCTTAGGTCTTTCCCATTAAGGAGAGGTGGTTTCGTCACATTTCAAACCTTGGCCTAACCAACATCCTTTGCCAGTGAATTGAACTGAACTTTAAAGTGAATGAGATGATTGAACTGAACTTTAAAGTGAATGAGATGATTGAGCTGAACTTTAAAGTGAATGAGATGATTGAACTGAACTTTAAAGTGAATGAGATGATTGAACTGAATTTAAAGTGAATGAGATGATTGAACTGAACTTTAAAGTGAATGAGATGATTGAACTGAACTTTAAAGTGAATGAGATGATTGAACTGAACTTTAAAGCGAATGAGATGATTGAACTGAACTTTAAAGTGAATGAGATGATTGAACTGTTTTAGCTCCTAAACCAGAAACGTATCTTTGTAATCTAGTTGAAACCGGATCTAAAGAGGTAAGTTCTAGTATTGGGTTGTCTCAGCTGCAGAACCTACACCAAACGGCGTCGATTGATTGGTTTAGACGGACACATCACACAGCTCTCCTCAACAACTTAGCGAAGATTAATATACATTTGATTAAAAACGGAAGCGGGCTTGCCCCCATGCCTTACGTACAACCCGCTTGGTCATAAACCTAGTAGCATGTTGAATGTCTAAATATAGTGATATCGGCTAAAACGGCGTAAATTGTGCGGTCATAGGAAGATAAGTTACAGCTGTATACATACACCAGGACTATGCTTTGATATCGTTCAGATGTAGATCAATCCAATTCCCTTTTAAAGATACCAGTCACCCAAATCCAACAAACAAAAAAATTATGAAAATACTAACAAGTTTAATAATTTTTAAATCAATAAAAATATTCAATTTTATGTTGACCTACATAACACATTTTCAATTTTGTATACTTGTAGGAGTAGCGCCCCTTCGTCACTTCCTGGTAAGACAGTAACGTTACGGGTTTATTCCAAAGTTCCCAGTCTGCGTTCAAAAGCTAGATGGTACTTAATGGTTACAAAATGATAATAATATAATGGCCAGTAGTGTATAATGTATCTTTGAAAACATAGCTAAAGTCTGACTTTTTTTTATCTGAAACATAGGTGTGATTAAATATAATTCTATCAGCCAATATAACATATTGATCTTAATAAATGAGGAAGGTTTATAAAACGTACCTGCGTGCTCGTGTGTTGGTAAACAATATTTCTTCTGTTCTGTAACCGCCCCCATTGTTGATAAACTCACATAAATAAAACAGTAACCCAACGCTTCCTGTTCAAATAGTTCACAGTCCAGCCTTAATGTGTGACTGTCCCTAACAGCAAACCTTTCCATAACGTACTCCGGTTCCACCGGTGCTGCCACGGAACCCTGTACATTGCGCACCTGTTTATAAATACGGATTTTATCCTCAGCGCCAGAACACAATGGTTGTTCATAATATAAAGTAAATAGATTTTCACATGGAAATATACTCTGGACATCTGTGTTAGTTGATAAACTATAATTTCCACTCCACGTTGAAAAAATTAATTTGCTTTTAGCTATAACAATGGAGGAATTAAAACTTGATTTGAACACAACGCGATAGAATCCGGCTAAATCCACACTGTCGCACAGAAACTCAGTTTTCATCGCTGGAGTATTTATACCAGAGATGTTTTTCCTAGCCACTGTAAATGGTTTCACCATTTCTCTCTGAGCAGAGTCTCTCTCGTCACCAACGTGCTGAAGTTCTACCCAGAAACTATATTCATGTATTAATGCATCACATTTAGCTTCAGATATCATATTAACTTTCAGATTATGTGTTTGAGCAACAAGATGCGAAGGCACAGACAACGAAATAACCGGCCAGCGCACCTCAAACGTAACCTCTGCTAACTTCCGTCCGCCATGTTGCATAAACATTCGGAATGAAAATCGACCAGCATATTCAACAACACCACACGCGATTCTTTTGACACGTGATGAAAATCCCATTGGCATGGACAGAGTGGTGACCTCTTTTTCCCGCACCCCCAGGTACACCAGTTGGATGTAAGCATTCGGGAGTGACACACTCTTTGGTATTCTATATGCAACTTCCAAGTCTCCGGTATACGCCAGGTACACATGTGGTGTGGACAAACTGTAGCCATAGCCGTCTGAAACAAACACACATAAACATAAGGAATTTAGCACAATCTCTCAGATTTATTAGCTACCAATGGACCATATCTACAATCTTTCCAAATATATCAGATAATTAATTTACCTCACCAAAGATGATCGCTTGCACTCTTTGGACATAACGATGATACTTCTTAAGCCCCCTATGGTGGCAAGCGGTATCAAACTGTAAGACAACACGAGACTTGTCAAAAGTCTGCGTTGGCAACAATTATAAAATACCATCTAAAATCATATTGGAGCTGAATTTCTCGAGAGCTTTTCTTTATGGTATTAAAAATTAAACTCAGGATATACAACCGCATTTTCCACACAGAACACTAAACTTTGTTTCGGTGGATTTATTCCTTAATTGGTTCCGTTTCAAAAGGAGAATTAATACTGGTAGTGTAATGCTAGTT
Source organism: Mopalia kennerleyi (assembly GCA_034783855.1). Classification (NCBI taxonomy): domain Eukaryota; kingdom Metazoa; phylum Mollusca; class Polyplacophora; order Chitonida; family Mopaliidae; genus Mopalia; species Mopalia kennerleyi. The sequence continues at coordinate 13,288 of JAVFBX010228051.1, read as the reverse complement.
GTCCTTTCAAGTGTGTATATTTACCGTCTAGATAACACATTGATAAGCTCGGTGTAATTGCCTTTATTTGTATGTCTTAGGTTTTGTGTCAGTGTAGAGAATTTGGTTAGAATCCAGAAAGCAATGTTATGAACCAGTGAAACTTGACACTGGTCCTCAGATAAGATCTCACAGGGTTTACTTCTTCTTATGATTTTTAGCCTATATACTTGCACGGTTCCATATGTCTTGTTCGTCTATATGTAACCAGCGAGGACTTCAATATTGCAGGTATACCTATACGCAATTCTAGCGCAACAAGATATACGCTAACAATCTGAATAATATCTACCTGACCGTCTGTGAACTTAGGAGCAGTGTCAGACACTCTGGTAAACCATGTATTAACTTGGCAATCCACCTGACGTGAGATTGTCTAATTAAAGACAGGTAACATTTCAAACGGGAACAAAAGGTAGATAAAATCGGCGTCAAAGTTCTAGTCCCGCACAATCTTTTCCACACACTTAACAGATACATTGTGTAACCATTGTACAAGTGCTCGGAGTGACACCAATCTTTCTTACATATGTCATCAGTGCTTTAACAAATACAGATTAAAGGACAACGCATAGCACCAGCTGTACGCTTTATGTAACCTTACAATATGAATCCCAGCTATTCGAACTACAGTGTGATAATAACGAACGCTGGACGTGGGATGTAAACCTGATTTGTGAAGCACCTATATCAAGGCGGACAAGCTATGAGTCAACACTTACTTAACCAACATGCAAATTCGTTTTGTTTTTTATTTTTTGTTTTGTTTTTGTTCTTTTTTTCTGTAGGGGTGAGGTTGGGGAGTGGGGGTGATGTGTCGTGTTTTCGTGTTGTGTTATTTTATGTTTCCTTACACTGTTTTCCGATATTTTATAAACGAGGATATAATCTGGGTAATAAGTTTGCAATTAATTACAGTTTCTGTTGTATTATGTATATGACCCATTCTGCATTCCGAAAAACACAAGGACATTCGTTAATGTGCGGCTCTATAAGGTTGTGATATACCTTAGAGACAAAGGACGATTTGTCATTCAGAGGTCACGTGTATCTATACATACACACATTTTCTAAGATTTTCTTAATAAACTTCCTGCAGCTTGATTAAAACTAAAACGTTTATATAAGTAATATAGACAAGCTGAGTATGTAACAGGTCCACCACTTATGGCTTCTTTTTTAAAAAAATATGCTCATAACCCAAGTCAAATCACCTTTTTCTAGAACCATTTTTTTTCTTCTATGAGCCAAAGAGTAAAAGTGATGGTGTATATTACGATTTTGGTGTAATATGCACTGTCGGCCATATTTTTTTGTGAAACCTAGTGAAATACATCCACATTTATGTTATTAACAGAGAAGGCGAAGTTTGAAGTTAATATCTCAATCTGAGTAATGGCCATTTTGGTTGGCGGAATTAAATGAAATGCAATCCCATCAGCTTCTTAACTGGAGGGAAATATTTTTCAAGTTTAAAATGTGTTCCCAAATTTGTTCTCAAGCCTTGTGTTAACAAAACATACAGACGTAAATATTGTTCATTATGCAATGGTGGCCGTTTTGTTTTATTGAACTCGGTGATATCCATGCCATTCGTCATCTTAAGGAGAGAGGGCACAGTACTAGTTTCGAGTTAATCGGTGAATTTGTTCTCAAAATATCATGTTTATAGCATAAAAGCGTCAATATTGAAAAATTATGCAATGGTTGTCACATTGTTTGCGTGGTGAACTGCTGTCATATTCTTTGTCATAATGGAAGAAAGCTTAATTCCAAGTTAATCAGAGAATTTGCTCTCGAGCTATCATGTTCACGAAACATAAGAGTGAATATTGTAAAATCATGCAATAGGGGCCATCTTGTTTAGAGAGTTTGGTGAAATGCAATGCCATCTGTTGTATTAACAGGAGGAGGCTATATCTCCAGTTTTAAGTTAATCCTTGAATTTGTTACAGAGTTCAAAACATACACAAACATGACTATTGTAAAATTATGTAATGGCTGCCATTTTGTTTAACGGAATTTGGATAGATGAAATCCCATTCTTCGTCTTAATGGGGAAACTACCGTAAAAGTTTATAGTTATTCATGACGGACCAGCGGGCAGAAGGATGGACGGATGCCGAGAAGAATTTCTAAGCCCCATCCCCCCTATAATAGTGGTAGACAATAAACCAATCTGATTGGTTGATTCTCCCTATGAAGATCTCTATAGATATTGTCACCTGGGTGTGATAGATCCACTGCCAACAGAACTCAATAAACATCTGATACGATGTGATGACCGATAACGGAAATCGTCGCATTCACTTTTATTAAATAATTTAACAAGGTGACTCAGAAGCATCATTTTGTGCAACCAAGAAAGAACATTCTTTCCTGATTAATTAATAATACGGAATCATTTATAAAGGCAGTTTTAACAACATATGGGTTAATAAGAAGGGACTTTATTCCTACATTGATCTGCACAGAAACAAAAAGTCGATGTACTTTGATCAATAAACTTATTATTTACTGAGTGGAAATGAACGATTTCTAGAAATCTTAACACGATAACAAACACACGAACATCGCCAGGCTTAATGACATCAATATGGAATTATTGGAACAAATGTCTACATGCAGATTTTATTTTGGTAGATTATTTTCTTCTACCCTAGCCAAAATTTGCCACTAAAAGCTGTAACCTGATGGTACCATTATAAACCTCACTGTAAACGTTTGTAAAAGTTCGATAACTTCTAATTGGTTTCACATGTTCGATGATTGTTACTAATGATAAAGGCTGTTCTTGTGTTGCCAAAATGTATACAGCCATTATCTATTGAACCTGATCTATGAAATCGTTTTTATTGTCAAATCGTACAATGAGTGGGTAATAAACGGTGCTGATCGACACAGGGGCGGCCATCTTTTGTCTCTGTAGACATAGCTAAGCTAGTGACCAATGATCCGTGACCTCTCACACAGGTGAATCCCACGAACACAAATAGAATCTGTCATTGTAAGTAGAACAATGGTGTTATCAAAAGAATGTACGTGAAGTAAATGTTCAAATGTGGACAGCAGATAAACAATAATGCTATAAATGTTTCCAGTAAAATGAAATCTGTCCGGGGCATTCGACATGGTGCATTATGAACCATCATTACGATAATCGACAAAAACTTCAAGGCCAAATACAATGATTGTCCATTCAATTAATTGTTGTCCAATGCATACCACATCTAAACCTCAGCCCGTGTAATAATTTCATTGATTCAAAGAACACAACAGAGCCACTAGAAGCTAACAATGGGGTAATTAGTCAGAACGGTCATGCTTCAGCGAAGACTATATCTGCTGTCAATTACATGATCAAAGTTAATAAAAGAATTGGAATTGTACAACTGACAGATTGTTATGCTACTTGTGCCGCCCGACACATTTCTATCACTGGACAATTATTTTTCATGAGACCAGTTCAAAGATCGGCATTTATGGTCAATTGGATACAGCTGAGAGAGAGGGTCTCAGCCTCATGCATAATGGGATTCAAACAGACTGTCCTTTCGTCGGCATCGATTGTCCTTTCGTCGGCATCAATTGTCCTTTCGTCGGCATCAATTGTCCTTCGTTGACATCAACTGTCTTACGTCGCAATAGTATCAATAGAGTTTTAGTAGTGTGGTTGATTTTGGCCCAAGTTAATTTCAATTTGAGAAAAATTTTCGGAAATAATTGGAACATGCCAGTTGTTGTAAACTACTATAGAGAAGAAGACATATTAAAATATTGAAAGTAATTTGTCAAAAAATATACGCGAGCTACTCAAACAAATAAGGAACCGAGAGGAGTGCACACCCATCGTTATCATCTCTAACTTAACCTCATGTGTCTATTATGTAACGACTTCAAGGATTGCCAACCAGTGATGCATGGTTCCACGGTGTGTGTTGTCTCTTTGTCCAGTTATCTCGTTGTCCCGTTGTCTCACTCACTTAACAGAACACACATGTATTCATCTGTGTAATCACACAATCGTGTGGCAAATGAAGGTACCATTAGTTAGAGAATATTACATAAGTAGTGTTATTTCGCGCACGCGGAACTTCATGCTTGCGCGACGTGTCGATACTTTATTTCGTCATAATTGTCACTGCAAACTAAACGCTCGAACGGTGAGCAACCTTGAAGTTCTGTGTGTTCGGAGTTACGGTACTTGTGAATGTGTGAGAATTAAAGACGGGTAAGGTGAGCATATACTAGTAAGTTTGAATTCAGCTTGGTGATTTTCTTTGCCATATATTCTTTCTAGACATATAGTTAGTTTATACAAGAGGTTGACAGTGCAAATGATTCCATGCCAATGACATATACTACAGTGGCGACACAACAAACAGTCTATATAGTGTGTGCCTGGCATCTTGTAAATTCCCGTGTTGTGACAGACAGTCAAATAATCCGTGAATTATCTCGACAAAACGCCTGATATTGCCTAATTAGAGACGCGCTTGAGACCCTTTTGTGTTATCATAGCACCAGTGGTCGGAGTCACACAATGGATTACATTCCCCAATGTCTATAACAAAAAGTCAGTTTACATACCCATAACATCTCAAAAGTTATGCATATCAGCATTTTGTAACGGTAAGTCTGGTAGCATCGTTACCATTTTCTCTTTAATTATAACAACCAGCAAGTAAACGTTACTATAAGCCTATGGTTTTAACAACTAGCTATCTTGGTATCGATTATTAATAATGTAAGCTACACTACACGAATAAGAGGATATGCGCATATGGAGATATAAATAATAATCGATATCGATCATGCTTTTATATATGTCGATAATTCTGGATTAAATGTTTATTTGGTCATCTACATACTCGTGATCATATTCTCATTTTACATTCGTTTTATTATTAAACGATTGCAAAATATTGTACCGCATTTTGCTTTATTGATGAGTATTGTTTGGTAATATATATCTTGTCTATCGGACGAGGGGCGGTACTGTATTGGTGATCTTCACCTTGTTGCTTGATCTCCTTGAATAGTTCACCTGGCTGGACATTTGACACAATGTTGACTAATGGTTAACACGTTACAGTATGCGCAGATACTTAAAGGCTCAGCAGTCTCCTCATCGATCTCAGAGAACTCTCCAGGTCGACAACTTAATCGCTATTGATCGAGAGTGTGTGGATTTACCCGGATACACGCCGCGAGGAGACTGCACACGTACGGGCGCTCTGCAAATAAAAGGTATTGCGTACAAAATAAGCAGACGCCCTGCAAATGCAAAAGCCTCATGGAAATTGTATCATCTCTTCGTCAGGCTATTTTAAGTGCTAACTACTTTTTATTCGAGGCATTGATGCGACCCGAATAGAACTTTCAATAAATCTTTAAAATGTTTTAAAAAAATTAAATTACAAAAACAACTAAGCCTCTTTGGTTAGTTACAAAACAAAGTAAATACCAGTCTAAAAAGCAGGCAGCCATGTCAACTGACAAGATGGCCGTTATTTAGATCACGAACACTTGCACTTATCTGGTTTTTATCCATTGTTCTGATATTGCTGAGGGACAAAATGACGTTTCTGTGGATAAACCACGAGAACCTCCATTACGATAGACAATAGGCAGTATATAGGCAGTATACTCAAAATGTCAATCTGAGTTATGGCACTATCACAAAATGAAACACTTATCTTAATCATGACATTTTCACTGACAACATTTAGTCCAGCGAACATTGCTCCTTGATAATCGCTTTTTCTGTTAACAACTCCTCCAACGAAACCGTGATAATCACTTTCTCTGTTAGCAACTCCTCCAATGAAAAGTAGTCAGGTTATAATTCATATGTCACCAACTAGCCCGGAAACAAAACCTGCCTGCCCAAGTAACACATGCACTTCTCAGTGTGACATTGTCGTTAAGGTATCAGTCGCTCAACAATGGCCATCAGATAATTGGCGTCGGAGAAGTTGCCGTCGATTGAGTAATTGTCGTTAGAGGCGTTTTCACCGGAGCAATTGTCACCGAAATATTGGTGTCCGGAGCAATTGTCACCGAAATATTGGTGTCCGGAGCAATTGTCACCGAAATATTGGTGTCCGAGCAGTTGTCACCGAAATATTGGTTTCCGGAGCAGTTGTCATCGAAATATAGGTGGCCGGAGCAATTGTCGTGAGATTAATAATCCGTTGTCCGGAACAAGAGTCGCAGTGGTCATTTTTGTTTGCGTATATATTATCGGTTTTTTTACGACATCACCTTCCACCCTTTCGGCAAGAACATGGGTTCATCAGAGATGTATTGGACCGTTTAACTTAAATAGTCTGAGAAGGGCTGAATTGTGCCTGAAACAAGCACGGGACACATAGATGCCGAGCAAAGGTCTCTCCACATATCATATATGTTACCGGTGACCTCCAGTATTATATAATAAAGTTATGAGACAACAATGTGACGACGGAATTAAACTATTAAGTTAAAGACTGTCTTGGTTAATCTGTCTTACATGTATCTATTTACGTTAACATATATGGTACACTAAAAATGTCATTAGGTTAATGCTTACAAGCACCTTTATGATAGAAAAACAATTTATCCTATTCAAACACAACGGATATGAGGACTATGTTATTGTGGATGAATTGTGCTCTGAGGGATTACGTTTTAGTGGATTAATTCTTCTCTGAGAGATTTAGTTCTGAAGTTAAGCTCAAATTCCTTTGATGTCAGATGCACAGAGCCGCAGACTAATCCATTCCAATAGGGTACCACAATCTACGTTCACACGACTCGCACGGAATTGTGTTTTTAGTGAACAGCCTCAAACTACGTAGAAGTTTTAAAAATGATGTATGTTATTCTAATTATAAACTTCCAGCTGCATGCAACATGAAAATCTTATCTGATTAATTGCATGGCGAATGTATGAAATCACCTTTAAAAAATCGATATTCTCACAATCTGATTAATTTAAACTCTATCTAAATCCCTGCCAATCACCAAAACCCATTACTAAATAAATAGCAATAAAGATTTGCGTGTTGTATCCCTGGAAATAATACCCGGTTAGAAGGGCCTACAGCGGATGCATCGCTTCGTTTGAATAAATGGCACCAAAACGCTGGTATATATTCGCTTGTATATAAATACTGCATTCCGAGAGAGACAATGGTCAACAGTATGTGAAATGCATCGGCAAATGTCATTAATTGTTGGGTTTTGACTCTTTGGTTGTAACACATTCTTACTGTCTGGCGATAATAGTATTGCTAATGTCAATGTATCGACCAGTACCATCGTGTTCGGCCATCATCATTGAACATATTTCTGAAATGGTTTGAGTTGTTAAGAGTTGATATCAAAAGATACTGATCGGTGCTAATCGACATCGGAACGGCGTTCTGGAGACTGTGTACACATAGCTTACAAATCAACCAATCATCCGTGAACTCATGTCTCTCACACAAAAAACAAGACAGGTGAAATCAGCAGGGCATAAACAAAAACAGAATGTGTCATTGTTAATAGAACAATGGTGCTATCATAAGAATGTACATCAACTAAAAGGCGGACATGTGGCTGATTAGAAACCCTCATGGTGAAATAAATGTTGGCATGTCCCGTCCAGGCCATTTGACACTGCGCATTATCATAATATTCATCAAACACCCCTTACCCTAATTAGGATGCACTTACGCGACTATAATATTAATGAAATACATGTTTGATTGTCCATTCAATTAATGAGAGGTTCTCTGAGTGCCATGTGTAATTATCATCTCGTGTATAAAATAACCACATCAAAAGGTTCCAATTGACGAACAGACGCGAAGCTTAATATTGGGTAATCAGCTTTTAAAAGGCTTGTTGAAACACGGGACTGCCATCAAGTCAATCATCGTTCTGAGGGACGATGACAAAAAACAGACAGCTTGATCTACATATGTAAAATTTCAGCTTCTATTATACGACACAATATACTAATGTTGACCGTATCTTTGAATCCGTATCTTTGAATTCAATGTTTCATATTTAAACCCATTTAAAAAGATATGCTGTAAAGTCGTTATTCAATCGGCTGGTTATTTAGATGGTTGAAATGGTGATATAATATAAAGATTACACTAAAGAAAGAACGCTTATCGTCAGAGAATAGAGGTCGTCTTCCAGTCATTTCTCACTTCTCAGTTCTCACTATAATCGTCACCTAATCTATAATCGAACTATTTAAAGGACTACATTATGCCTTGACAGCAGAGTTACCGTGGTTTTCACTTACAAGTTAGTGTTTTGTCTGCATCGTCTACTTATCACACCTTGTTACTTCCTATAGTTAACGTTACACACACATCTTGTCAGCAAAACTCCTAACTACTATTGCCTCTGGCGATAGTCAAGGAAACCAGCCATGCATTAACGTTTTACTAGGTAGACATTAACATCAAAGAAACGCCGCTTCAGGTGAACAAATTATCAAGTAAGGTAGAAGAATCAAAGTAAGTGCCCCCTGACTGTGAGAAAGTTAGTGATCTAATCGATATACTCGATACTAATTTGTTTACACGTTGATGTTAACTGGGATACGGAAAGATGCTCTAATGGAATAGAACACTCACAGTTTGACACAGTATATATTGAAGTTGCGAGAGCTTCACTTAAATAAGGGGCTAAATAATACTAGTATTGGCATATGACGTATATAGCGAATCCAGATATACCAGAGTCTGTGATTCCCACTGAATAATTTGGCATAGGTTTATTAAACCGTTATCAGGAATCAACCTGATGATGGTTTAATAAACCGAAATACATAAACTTAACATGCGTATCTAGTCGTTTCTCAGAGTTGTGACATTGGTCTACTATACCACAGTGTTCCTAGCCAAAAGCACGAGTATATGGTAAATTTTTCACACAAAAAACATCAGAAAACTATATATATGTATAGCCATATTAATTTAGCAAAGTATTAGTATCGCTGGGATTTTGAGATTGAGTGCATATCACGCTTGCAGTTTAAACACTATAGCCACAAACTCGTCTTTCCCTTCGGTAAAACACACAGTGCATATATACATCGTGCATGTACAGCCTCGACCAGAAGGATTTTGATTAATGACAACCCGTGCTCCTGTCCTCGTATTTTCTACAGTCTAATTAAGACTTTTTGCTGTAATGTTGCCAGAATGCAACCCAGATAGACATTTACAAAGCGGGCTGTTATTGTCTGTGGTATAAACATTGATTTCGCTTAGATGTGGTTCGTTACGGGATGTATATAGAACGTCCTGCTTTACCACTTCAGCCCCTGGCCATTTGTCATGTATGTTTTCAAAAACCATTTACCTGTCCAATTTGATTACATGTCAAAAATAATTATTGCATATGGTTGTGAATTGTCATTAATTTTCGTACTGTAGGTCGACTATACTACAATGCGTTTGCTATCAGTCACGAATTGATGTCTTTGTTTAAATTATAATTAATTGTATCCCTCAGTCAAAGTGACATTCAGGATTGTTTTTATATGTGGTTACGTTGACACCCATGCTATTCAAAACTACTTGACTGAGTATTTGATTAAGAAAGAATAAAGGTTGAACATTTATTTTAAAAAAACACACACACATTATAAAACACTGTCTTTATATAAATTATACAATCTTTAAATGACGGCAAATGTTTAGACATTGAACATTATCTTTTTGACTGACAGATATATCAGGGTTGATTTTCTGCACACACGAGTGATTTTCAGAGTTAAGAAATGACTGTGTGCAATACAGACCTAAAAACCTCCTTCATTAACCCAACATATCATGGTGGTACATCACTAACTACACTAAGCTAATCTTAGTATATTTTCGTGTTGTTATTTCAGTATATTCTCCTTAGTTAGCTTTATATTTTCTAGTGTTTTTATATTATTATAGTGTCTCAATTCACTCTAACCACGCCTCTTTAGTTTGACACGCCTCTGTATATGTTGACATAATTTTATCACATTCCCGTAGCAGAATTAATTACATGCAGTATTTTCCCATTTTTTTAAATATATAGTAAAATATATTGTAAAGCGTGTTTACCTGTAGTCCTTCTAGTTTCTAGGTTGAATGCAGATAGAATTTAACTTACAGGCAGTTAATTTCCAATGGCTATATATTGTCTCGGACTCGTTAACGTACATTTATCAGTCTCATGTCAAGATCTTAAATAAACAGAGACTTCTTAATATATATTAAAATTCTTCTCCGCGCCTTTCTTTGATCTCAGCAATATAATATACACACTTGAGCCGTGTAGAGCACAAATGACTTGACAGTCGACAACTGCAGTAACTCATATCACAAAACTATTTGATGATACACAGCATTAAAATCACATATTGTTGCCACTATACTTCAGGTGCTAAAACTAATTTTATTCTGAAGGTATGAGACGCGATGAAATTTGTTTAATTCATTCTCACACTAAACAAAGTAACGCCATCTTAACGTTATCAAACAAAACAATCAGAGTCAGTGTTAAAAGTCACTCTTGTGGAACTCATTATTAATGAGGTTTGAAAGCCCTCATTAACATATGACTTCAGGTGAACCTCCAACCCTTGTAATGAGGACTCTATAGTTAACGTAACAACCTGACATATACTGTGTTACTGGCGTTATACCTGGATGGACGCACATCGTTTATCAAATATAAAGTTATGTAGGCCTATATAGGCGTTTATGTGTCACGTGAGAAGGTCTTACCATACCTGGGTGTGATTATAAATTTATGGTGCTGGTCCCCTTATACCACGGGCTATAAACATCGCTGTGTGTCATAATAATCTGCTGTCGACATATGAAGATGACATTTGAAAACTGGAGCACTTTTAATCTCTCAATGTTATACACCCGTCGGTTTTAAACTACTCTTCGTGGTGGAGCTATTGTCCGATGTTGTTTCTCCAGACTGAATATCTTTTAAATACATGCATTAAAACACCAATAATCGTACGGCTAAAGTGTATGATTGAATCACAACATGTCTAATGTTTGTGGATGAAAATGTGAGAAACTTAAAATGTGTACAAAGCAAATTCGATCACAACTTATGCAGATTGTTTAAATGAACAATCAGGGAGATTTTCAGAATGTCAATCCATACTTACTCAAACCGCAATTACGTGAATGAACTTATCAAACAAAGAAAAAAAAACTTTAGCTAAAAACTTTAAACTTGTATTCTACCATTAGCCGTTATTTCAAAGCATCATAGGCTTCATAGCGTGTCAGTACCGCGAATAAAATAGTTTTATCTGACTCTAAAACTAACTAACGGTTGTGCTAAGTTTTATCTCAACTACGTATAGAGCATGGAGAAGAAACATGTACGATCTCGTCAATAAAAACAGCTTCATTTTACAAGAGTCCAGTGAAGTAAAAGGCTCCTCCTGCATTTCTTCAGGTTGTCGAGTTGATCGATTGAGAATATTGACCTTCTGATGCTGACAACAATGTAGTGCGATACGTTCTTCACTGTGATCTCAGTTACTCGGTGGAATGGCCTGAAACCAGGGAGAATTCCTGATAATCAATATCTTTACGGAGTGGATTCTACCAACACGTGTAGGAAACAAAGACCCGTGTAATTCTACATCGAAATGTCTCTCAGTGGACGCATCCAGGCTTAATCTAACTGGAGTGGGAGAGCAACCATTCAATGATCAGGGGAGCTCTGTTGACATAACACGGTAACTGGCACTCTCTCTCTCTTTTAACGTATACTACTCCATGTATTTGCCTTAAACAGTCTATCTTTCAATAAGACATTCACCAAAGACGGACATCTTTCCATCCAATACACCATCCAGTGCTTGTAATAACAACCCAGCCAATCAATATGACAAAGTTGTCGAGGCACGTGCCGTTTCAAAGAGATCCCAAGGAACCACAACTTTAGCCTGCTCCTCCTGCCTTACTTTACCAAGAAAAATCATTCCACCAGCCTATAAACAAGTTAAACCCAAGTTTAAATTTTGCCACAAATAGATCGATGCAGGCCAGGCACAGCAGCACAGCTATGCTTTAAAGGTTCACCTCATGGTTACAAAGGAAGCTGGTAAACGGAACTGTAATCGTATCGTAAGTCCACAATAAAAGCAATACTTTAACTCTGACTAGATGACTAGCTTTAGTATCCATTGACCAGGGGACAACTTATATTGTGACACGAAATCATGAATCCTCGAAACAAATCCGTTTAATAAAATTTAAATATTGATTCTCGATTTAAAGTTATTGAAACTTTTACCGCTTGAGTTATAGAATGTTGTTTTATGTTAGTGATTATCTATGCTGAGTTATTATTAGCGAGCCTAGATTCAGTGAGTAATCCATACAACACCTGTACCGCTGACTGGTTACCTGTCCAGACTAGGAACACACTGATTGATGTCAGCGGAAAAAAGCAACCGTGTTCACTATAACTCATATTTACATAGAAAGTCGTCATAATCACCGGATATGCTGTATACGATGTGTTTTTATCACGTAACGACCACATTCAACACAACCCTGGGTAAAGAAGGTGACAAGAGCAGGAGTCCCCAGTGTCATCACTCATTTCAATTCAACCAGCAAAATATACACCTGTTTTCTTATTTTTTTCTCAAACAAGACAATTTAGGCGGGGAATCTCCAAAAATAACATCATGTAGAAAATGAGTTATAACTGAGACGAGTTTGTCACAGGTTAAGCAACAATATTATCGCTTTAAGTTCCTGTAAAAAGCTAACAGTCTGAAATAAATTCAATTTTGCCCGACAGCTGAATGTAACTGTTGTGTCATCGAGAGCACTCCTACACAATAATCACCAGACATCTGGAGGGAGGCACATTGAGGAAACTTCCCTGTAGGTTCAACGGGAAGACAGATTGAGGGAGGGACAAATGAGAATCGATAGCTATTTTCGTGGCATATTTCGTCCAATACCGCTCGTGTCGTACATGAACTAGATTACAACCGTCTTCAGTATTGGTTGATCACTAAAGTTAGAAAATCCCTTTTCTTTGGTTAAAGCTAAAGTTCTGATTTGCGTGAATCTGCACGATCACGGTCTGAAGGCATATTCCATTGTTTTGCAGTATAAGTGCATGTCTCATACAATGTTGTACTGTGGAATGAAGCGTCTGAGACCTGTCTACAAGCTGAGATTATTATAGACAGATACTCGCCGACAAAGGTTGAGTCCCT
>JAVFBX010228040.1:0-10981 GCA_034783855.1 Mopalia kennerleyi | reverse complement strand
ACTTCCACAATACTATCCCTTGCTGTAATTCGAAGGGAAAACGTGGCACAAATTTCATTGGACTATGGTAGAAACACATAGGCTAATCAAAAAGGCGTTTACACATCAAGCTTGGCGCCACGGGCAATTGACATGTCTGTGATGACGCCAGGACTCGTTAATGGTATTAATATCGGGCATGAGAGAGGTCATCCGAAAGTAGCCGTGGTCAACTCAAGTAAACTCCTGTTTTATCGCCTTTGAAGGCAAGGTTAGAAAGGGAGAGAGACTTAATGCGACGATCTTCTTTTCCGCCTTGCCTCGGGAAGATGGTTATTTATGTGAATGCAGCTTCAGTAAACACGATGTAATAAGACGATTAAGATACTGGTGCCGCTTATACAAAATGTTGTACGACATTAAAATATCGTACCATGTTTCATGCGTAGTTAAACATGACGTGATTTTAGCGTCTGCATCTAGTCTGTAATTGTTAAGGTATGTCAGTTGTTTAAGAGTGAAGGGTATTCAGCCTTTTCAAGATGTCTGTTCTTTTCATTGAATTGTATATAGTACGAGATGAAAGAAATTTCCTAATCTAGCTTGAGATATTTCTGGATACGTACACGTATGTACTAGATGCGTTTTCATATGTGTCCGATATAAGCACAATCTGAATAACCTAATGTATCAGTAAAGCAGGAGTTCTGAAAAAGGCACACAAGATTGTTTACAGAGGTTTAGGTAACTGAAAATCAAAACCACTGTTAAAAGCACATTTGTTACGCATATTTTTAAGGTTTCAAGTTAAACTCTATATGTACATTTTGTTCGTGCATTGTTAATTGTATATGTACGCTATGTTTGTGATTTGATCATTTATATGTACGTGATGTTCGGTTCTTCTCCGATGTGACTTCGGCAATCGCGGGGGTGTTTTTTTTACCATATTTCCTCCCGGTTTTCAATCGTTTTTAAGCATGGGGCAAATTGACATGTACGATCAGTCGTCATTAGAGTGAAATACCCTTGAGTACGACGTTGAACTCCAATCATTCAATCAATCACACTAACACTAACTTGTCAGTTCATGCTATTAAAATCCTTATCTCAAAACTCAACAGGCAATGTTTAGCAGATTAAGGGCTTATTCATGCCTTAGTCTTGGTCAATTAGCAGATTGATAGGTGCGAGGGCTGGACCCTTGTCTCGTTCTATTAAAACAAGGGACCGTTTTCGTTACTTACATGAATACTCAATGACTACATTAAAGACTGATTTAATCATTCCAACATTTATGGTTATTAAGTCGCCCGCAACATGTAGGACGATTTTAACACGTCTGTTCCTAATTTAAACTACTGTTACAGTACATATGCATGTATAGGCTCGGTAATGGCTGAATATTTATTTGATTATAAACGCATTTACGTTTTTTGTGTAGCTAGATTAATTTGTTATATTAGATTATTATTTGCAAGCTTAACTCAGTATGTATTGAATCTGGAAAGAAATGCATTAATTGTGATCGTCTTTTAGGAATTAAGTAAATGTCTTTGTTAGCCTTGCCGAGCTGTAGATGTCTTTCTGAATAACTTACATATTTGTAATCTGTAAAATGCTCTATCAGTGCTATAGTAATAGCCACTTATTATAACTGTCTGTATAGAGAGATTCTATATTTGGTTTTGTGAACAAATCTCACAGAATGAATGTTGTAGTCAAATGGGATAATGGTTTTACACCACTTTTAGTCTTCCAGTGGTTTTGTTTGTTGTCGTGATTAAATGTCAATTTCTTCATCTATCAGGCTGGCATGTCATGTCATGATTACATACCAATTACTTCATCTATCAGGCTGGCATGTCATGTATGTGAAATAACTGTAAAGTATGCGTAAAATCATCTTATCAAAAATTGGCTCTTCATAAAACAGAGAACGTTGCTGGACTTGTGTGTTCCTTCTGTATAGTGCTCGAAAATTTACAAAACTTCACTGTATTAGTGTGATCCTTGTTTACAGTGTTTGCTGGAGGATTATCTCATACTTTTAAGCCCCCCCCCCCCGGCCCAAAACAAATCCATACGTATATTGTGCTATTGTTAAAGATACCGATGTAGAAAATCAAAATGATACGGCTGTGGTGAATGTACATGCACACAAACTGTTTCAATTGCAGATTGATCGTCATCTTTTGTGATTGTAAGAAGGAGCAAAAAAATTATAGTGTTTTGTATATATTTAATATGACTTTTCTCAAAGGATTTATAATGTATATTCTTTATTCGATAAGTTGTGAAATAAACATTTTTCATGGTCTGTCATTGTGTTGTGTGTTAATCAGTAGAATATTAAACATTTAAACGGACGAATGTGCTAAATTCCATACAATGTACGGCACAGGGTTATGGCCAGATGCTATAAATATGATGTTTTCAAGTTCGCCGGCCAGACATTCAGCAACAAATAAACAGTTCACGATAAGGGACCTCTTGTTGCGCCAACTTGTATTGCTCCTAGTTTAAAATGGCAGGTCTTCGAAACGGGAAGTTAAGCATAAATCAAAGCGAAATCAGGTACATCCAATAAGCCGGGTAATGCACCACTTCCACGAAGCTGACGTAATCTCTTGTGCCATTTAATTTTCAAGTTATGAAAAACGAAAGAAAATGAACTTTTGTTATATGATTTGTTTTGTTTCCATAAACGTCAGGTTTTTTTTTTTAAATTGATGGGTTCAACGGAATATAGTATGCTGCAGTAGTGTAAAGCTTGCGATCCATGAATTGCCAATGGTAACAGAAATGTATGAAAATGTTAAAGTCTCTCAAACGATACGAATAAAAGTGTATTTGATACCAAAGTGACAAGCAAAATTGTAAACATATATTCGATGAAATTGTGAGCCAAGTGCAAGACTTTGTTTCAACACATCAACAGTGATTGTTACACAAGGTAAGTTGATTAAGTCGGATAATACGGGTAACTTTCAACTTTTTGCCATCCCAACCGTAGTACATAGATTTTACTAGAGGTTGAAACCAAGATGGACAAAAAGGCTATGCCATTGATAAGACTTTTGTGCATGTTTACGGTCACTGTTCTGTTGCAATGTGTTTTCATTGCTACTCCTGTAGTCCAGAGCTTCAAAGGCCAACATCATAATTGGGTTTCTCTTCGGCCACCGATTTGATAAAGGCAACATGTGCATCTTTCCCAAACATACATTCTTTGACAGCAGGCACTTGGTACATTCTGTCCACCCAGGCGATCAAGTTGGGGAATCTTTGAGAACTGGGTGTGATATTACAAATGTCTTCAATAAGAACCCAACGCTCAAAGTAAGGCCACAGCAGAAAATCCAGGTTTGAAATCGCACTTCCTGAAAACGAAAAAAAAACAAGGTTGATTTACACGTGTGTAACAAATTGGTGAGATTACATTTGAAATAGCTGCACAATAGCTCAAGGACTCCTGGTATATTCCTACAATAAACGGCGTAATGTGGCCTCCGGAATCCGAGGGTTTATGACATGCAGGGTTATTGTATCAACTATTCAATAACGAGACGCAGAACACATTGCATCAGCAAAATGTGACATTTCGGAAGTATCACTAAGATGGATTGTGCCAAATCTACAGATGCGACAATACGAAAATTAATTAGATCTACGTTGTAGGTTTAACCACAATGTGCATGTAATAATTTGATGAATATGACCCTGCTTTATCATGCAAAGTTGTTTCAAACCGGGATTTGTGGTCAGTTTACACTGACACTGAGCCAAGCTAACGTTTCTGTCACCAGCTGATCAAACCCAGAGAAAATCCAATGTCAGAAATCCCCCAACAACTTCGCTCATACATACAGTGCATTGCTCTTATTTCTTAAATAGTGTACAGGTTACTGAAATAGTATATCTCACCTCCAAAATATGTTCCTCGTTTGGCAAGTGCTGCCTCAAAAACATCCAGATTACTAAGATAGCTGTCCCTGGCTTCAAGATCATCTCCTTTGCTGCGGAGAAGTTTATAATGAGGAACAATCACCTACAAAATTCAACAGGACATGCTCATTTATGAAACCCCATCTTACATCGGAGAAACTATTCATAAAGATACTCTACACCAAAAAGATACAGGATCTTATATTTCATGATTTTGAGTTGTTTAAACAGTGCTTAATTCCAGTGGGTTTTTTTATGGTTTAGGAAAAGGAAAGGGTACGTGGGTGAGACAGTTAAGTTGAGGCTGATAGAACGGATATCTCAGCAACTGCACAAGCGCGCTGGTTAATTTCTAAATTCCAAAAATGGCCAGTGGCACAGAAACTGCGAATTACCCGGCCCTATGGCAAACTTTCGGCGGCAACGTTGTTGTTTAGTAGCTAGAAGCCAGTGTATGTGTCCAGAGCTGTGCAGTCTCTTCTGCAACCCCGTCTAGCTGTTACAGCCTACCACCGCACGCGTATAGGTTTACAGGTATTTTCCGATTTATATCTCCAATGCAAAGGAAATAAATCCTGGAATTTATCAAAGAAAAATTGCTTAAAATCTCAACTTCTACTTTTTCTTGTATATATGAACTGTGCTATGGACTGTCTGCCTTTCCCTGTTCAATGTCACCCAAATGTATTCGGCTAATCGCACTGCGGCTTCTTATTGGCTGGAGTTATAAAGACACGTATAACATTGAGCCCCTTTCGTATTTGCCGCGCACTAAACATCCGTAAAATTCTCTGGTGTCATACCTGGTAATTTAACGATGAAAAACGCCTCAAAAAACAAAACATGTATGGAAGAGAGAAAGTTACACTCTTGTCTCTGAACTGTCTATCTCTCAAAAGATAACTATATTGCGAATGAGACCAAGCAGATGTGTCCTTTTAATATATAGGCTATGGGACATATTCTTTCGCCTTTAGCGGTATTTCAACAAAACAGAGACATGGCCTCCCAGAAGCATTAGCTTTTTGTTAGAAAAAAACGTATAGGCTTCTATATCATTTCTCTGGTCATTCATAAAATGTCGGCAAAGCAATTTTTAGTTATGGGTATATTATTGTCTGAACCTAAAATTCATGGAAACACTGAAACGCGGACTAGGTTTATTTCAATGTAGATTTGGAAAATGTATGTTCTAATGGCGACGGTCGTATGATGTCCGACATGATGTGCGCAGTATACAGTCGAGGACTTCCTGTGCGCAGGACAGTCGAGGACTTCCTGGCGATAGTTGACATGATATAAAACACGTACTTTGCTGAATCGTTCCGCTAACATCCGGTCACATGCTTTCTGGTATGGGTCGGTGGGACAGATTCTATTGTCTGGATAAACCTCGTCAATATATTCATTACATATGCCGGACTCATACACGATTCTATCGTCTTTTTCTAACACGGGTACCAGTCCCAAAGGATTCCGTTCCAGGAACCAATCAGGTTTACACTTCAGGTTGATGTTTACTGTTTCGTATCTACAAAAAAGATAAGTTACATGTATGAGATGACCAAATAACTGAACATTCAACATAAGTCATAGCCTTTTGGCCGCAGGGTCTGTTGGGCTTGGTATCGTATAAATGTATTATAGAACTTGCGATATTTGTTCACAGATATGAACCCAAGACTGGCACAGATTAGTATTTGTAGTTTTGTGCCAGAAAATGATAAATATAAAGCTTAGTTTAAGTTTTAATTTATCAGTTTACAGAAATTTGGTGGAGAACTGGATAATGCGATTGTCTACTTTTTATATTTGAGAATAAATTTGTCATATCACTATCAGTCTATAGTTATATATTGGTTACTCACGGGATTTTCTTGTGTGCTAAAATCAGCCTGGTTCGTTGAGCAAACGGGCATAACCTCATACTGTACAGCCTTAATTTACCCTTCTCTAGAGGGGGCAACTCGGTACCTGCAAAAAAATAGTCATCCTTTAAATATTACATTTTAATCTATAACCGTTTATAAATCAGAAGGCCACTTTCACAAAACGTACGACAAATAAATATCGTACGATATTTCTATGCTATAGTAAATTTAACATGACGTAATTTTATACGATATTTATTTGTCGTACGGCGTTTTGTGAAAGTGGCCCCTTAGCTGTTGACGGTCGGTATTCATAAAGCTAATTAAGTCTTTCCTAAAGTTAAGAAAAACTTAGCGAATATGCAAACATCATTTTAATTGCCTAACCAAAATGCTGCTAAATTGTGTATGATCCTAAATGAAAGAGAATAAATAACATTTATAAAATGTCAACTTAATTATTTCACATTTAACTTATTTCATGATTAAAGGAGAGGCTGAAATTTGGCTAAATAATTCTTAACTTCATGAAATACTTAAGTAGCTTTAGGAATACGGGCCAAGTAAGAGGTCTGTCGCTTGGCTTATAAGTGTTGTAATACCACATGCTTTTTAAGGACATTTAATTTTTATGTTAATAAGATGTGTGTGACACATACCAACCCAATAAACATACTCAGTAAGTTTATTCATCAGTTTAAAAACATGGATGTCTCCACCTTAGATAAACGATGGCACAAAACACAAAGTTTAGACTAAAAATCTAATCCTGTATCAACGCCCCACAAATATGACATTAAAATGCACTAAAAAATTTAAATTCAATGCTACGCTCTAACACAGAAATACCCATAATGGTAAGAAAATACTTCTTAAAAATAATTTTCTCACACAGGGTAGGCAGGTATGTCCACAGGAATTTCCCACGTCTTTAACACGTGATATATCCACGAATTGTACACGTTTTTAACATGTGATATTTCCAAGCGATACACATGTGGGACCGGTTGCTCAAAGCTCAGGGGCCGGTTGCTCAAAGCTCAGTTAAGTTAACGACCAGTTAGGCCTACATGACGTTGCGTAACAATGAATATCTATTACGACGTGACGTCCATTTCTTTGTGACGCAACGTCATCTAATGGGCTGTTAAGTTAACGGAGCTTTGAGCAACCGGCCCCAGTTGCGTTAACCGCCAGATACTTGACGTTGCGTAACACTGAATTTCTATTATGACGTGACGTCTATTTCTTTATGATGCAACGTCATGTAACGGGCTGTTAAGCTAACGGAGCTTTCCTTTGAACAACCGGACCGTGATCGCTCCACGTCTTGATTCAAGTACAATGAGTCATGGAGTGGAAATCACAACAATCTCTTCGCTATGCATTACCAACATGGCTTACACACCGTGTCGTCCTTCGACTCTTTCTGTACCGGTACAGATATCTCGAAGGTGAACGGAAGCATTAATATTAATTAATTTAATAATAAATGACAAATTTTATTATATCTACGAAACACGTTTTCGTGTGATATTATTGCTTCCATCGCGTGTGAGATAACTGTACCGGTACGGAAAGTGTCCAATGATGTTTCGACATTACCTCCCGCGATGGCCATCCGAAATGACCCGCTCCTCGCCCGAGTTTATTTATGGTACGGATTTGGCCGAAGGATGTCTGACCATCCCTAGACTCTTTCCGTGTCAGTACCTTGCAGGTGAATGGAAGTAATAGTATTACACGAAAACATGTAATGTTTAACCGGTGTATATTTTATGCGCATGTGTTGAAATGAACCGAGGTGGAAAAACCAAAACATCAAACAAGCCCATTTCTAGTGTAAAATCACATATAAACAAAACGCTGTTCTTTTCTTATGTATAACTGGTGTAAATAACACAAATTTTATTCTCTGTATGTTTTTAATATTTATGTTATTTAACATGCGTGACATCATGTCGGAAAAGACCGAAGCAGATATAGGTGAAGTTATTCTATAGGTGCTACCTGCATGCACAATGGTATCCACATGGTTTTTATGGAGGTTCCATCCATGACGAATTCAGCACGTGGTGTTCACATTGTGGTAATAACATAGTTTAATGGTGGTTCCATGCACGAAACATTTGCCACGTTGTATTAACATGATTTTAGCGTGGCTCTATTCACCTCACAAAAAAATGATGTAACCTATAAGGTTTTTTACAAAACCGTATAGGATTTTTCTTAAGAAACCTAAATGATCCTATTGGATTTTCTATAGGATTTTATAATTATCCTATAGAATGTCCAAAATCCTATAAGATTTTTATTTAAGGGTCACGACGAATTAAACACGTGGTATTCACATGGTTTTACGATAGTACCTTTCATGGCAAATTAACCATGTGGTATTGACATAGTTTACTGGTAGATACAACCACAACCTATTTACGGCTATTCACATGGTATTCATGTGATTTTCGTGTGGCTTCACCACTTCCCCAGTATACCATCAGTAAACCACGTGGTTTCCATGTTGTCTGATCGCTGGGCCGCAATTTATTACACCAAATGACAAAAATCAATTTATCCGGAATTTGAAATCAACTGGTAGTTTTATAGCACATTTTCCGTATTTATAAAAGAGAGAAGGTCAGTCTGTGTACGTTATCGTACATAAAGGACATCTATAGGCCTATCATCTCCATTAGTCCGCTAAGCTAACCAATATGTGTATGTGTTTAATACAGCTGAATTTCCTGTCTGACATATAGGCCCCTATAGGGAGGAATCAAGGCACTGTTAAATACATCTGTTTATGACAACATTAACAACACTAAAAAAATATTTTAACACACGTGTAGTGTGTGGAACTGTAGGCCTATTGGGCCTAATATCAATCTAGAATAGAATATGTTTTCAGGCGATTTGAGCCTTCGTTAGGCCTACATCTTTATATATAAGCCGAGTATGTATGAAAAATGACAGCTGGAATAACAAACTTAATAAATTACACACTCAATTAAAAAAGCCTTACCCTTTGAATATGCTTTCTCCGACATCATGAGTTACAGCTTGTCACCTCACACGAACGATGACTTTGCAAGGCTTATGCTTCACCAAAGACACCAGTTTTATATACTGTACTCGTATTTGTATAGCGTAAGGGGTCGTATATAATTTACATTCAGTAGACCGACCTCACAATGTAGCAAGTCATTGGAGGAAGTGTTTGAATACTTAGATAATAAAAATGTGTCATGTGCCTCCAAACAATATCTAAGTCAATAAAAAAAACCCCACAAACTTCTCAGCTACCCCAGGAGCTTGCGGCCCACAAACCGGGTCATTTCTCAAAGGAATAGGCCACAGTCATAACATTCAAACATACTTATACAATTATTAACATGATTTAAACCAATCAGAAAAAGTTGTGGTGCAAGACAACATGATGTGACCATAGAAACAGGAATCAACAACAAATCACACAGATCATGACGTCACATTAATATTGGGACGTAAAATAACGTAATAGAGGCATTGGCACGAACTTAGTATAACATTATGACGTTCAGAATGTGTTATGGTGCAAGACAACATGAAGTGACCATAAAACAGAAATCAACAAAAATCAAATAGAACATGACGTTACATTAATATTGTGACGTAAAATAACGTGATAGAGGCATTGCAATACAATTATTATAGCATTACGACGTTGGCATTATGACGTTGACATTATAGCGCAAGTTACTTCAATGGTGTGCTAAGGGACGATTATATTATATAGTTGTAATTCAAGTACAATGGCAAAAATATAACATAATATATATTAAAAAAATATATTAAGTATAAACATCTACTCTACTCTACTCTACGTAATATTTTTTTAACAGATTAAAAAATTGTCCAATGCGTTCAGTATATCTCATATAGGGACTATCGACCCCAGAATGTCCGCCCTTTTTCTTTTCTAATACATATATGATCTCGAAGGTATCGAGCCCCTGTTTGATCGAGGACGTAAGTGGCATATTTCAAGACAGGCAAAATGTCATTACCTTCGTTTCGCAGAAACATATCTGACCAGTTATTATTCTTTCTATCCAGGTATAATTATTTATAACTAGGTGTAGAAATATAATGTTTCTTCCGGTGTATAAATATTTGTATCTCCCTGGGTTTAAATATTTCCACCCAGGACCTAATATTTTTAACCAGGTAGAAAGTCAAAAAGGCAGACGGGCCGGGCTATGGTGCTTGTCGTGACTCGTGAGATATAGTAAAACAGTCACGGAGTGCTGAATGCCAAAACGCCTCAAATTAAAGCAAATATTGCTCTTGTCAGACGAAAACCAGCGTAAGTTATCAATACTCAACGTTAACAGAATTTGTCTATTTTTTAAAGAGATAAATCTATGATAATTTATTTTGTCAGAGAAAATATATTTTAGTAGGCCTACAGAAAATGTACAGGATGGCTCGCACGTGAATTGAACCCACAAACCCCAGAATCCGACACCTGTTTGTCGGCCGGCCATTTTGACAACTCAGCCAAACGGTCACCGTTCTGGTGAAAAAGTAGGTTAGAAGGGGCGAATACATATCTCATTGGGTGGTATACATAGTCAGATAGTTGAGAGCCTAGGGATCGACAATGCAGTCCAGCTATCTGACAATCAGTACCCTTCAAACAGGTATCCCACGGTGGATCAGCAAAGCCGGTCAGCTACAGGTATGTGCAGTCCATGTGACCGGGTATGACTATATGTAAACTCCTCAGTGGTAGTCATAATATGTAGGACTCAGTATGCTAAGCTTTTATTTCGAAAATTTGAAACAGCCCCTATAAGAGCTCGGTCATCGATCAGCCGTAGCATTTTCTGCCGTGTCATGATGTTTTGATCTACTCCCCAGTATAAACACACATCTCACTTATACTGTATTGGGGTGGGAAAGTTCTAGGCCTGAGGAGGGTGTGCTATCCGGTGTGACGGAAAGAAAGTGGAATTAATTCTATTATTTGTAAAAGTCAGGTGCGTTTATGCGTAATTAGAGACTTGATTAGCCTACATAACGACACATAATGGATAGACTAAAAACCTGCTCATGCTGCATATAATCCATGCCTCAAATAGGTGGATAAATTGAGCAGTTTTATTCGACGACGAAAAATAAATGTACCGGGTACCGTGTTT
>JAVFBX010228019.1:0-10981 GCA_034783855.1 Mopalia kennerleyi | reverse complement strand
GAGTCTTCCACATGGATGCGTGGATGATTGATTGAGTCCATTGGTTAAGGGTTTGGGTTAAAGTTCAGATGCGTGGATAATTGATTGAGTCCATTGTTTAAGGATTGTGTTAAAGTTCAGAAACAGAGTCTTCCACATGGATGCGTGGATGATTGATTGAGTCCATTGGTTAAGGGTTTGGGTTAAAGTTCAGATGCGTGGACAATTGATTAAGTCCATTGGTTAAGGATTGTGTTAAAGTTCAGAAACAGAATTTTCCATAGTAGAAAAATGCATTATTGATTATTGAGTCTTATCGAAACCAAGTCTGTAATCCCTTATAACATTCTGATTGGTTACAGACTGTATCAACCAGCCATAAACATAGGTTACCCTGTCGTTAATGGCAGGGTGTTATGAAGTGTTAAAAGTCAACCCTATTAAAATCCCACTTAACACGCATATGGCCTCAACAGTTAAAGGAGAAGACCACCCAAAAACCATATTCTATAAATAAGTAAAAAAATTTGTGTGTAATTCATTACATTTATTTCCAATTCCATAACCTGATTGTAACTCTGGCTATCATCAATTAAAGAGGATCACAAGAAACAGTTGAGTCATCAAATCCTGTGCTGCTAAGTTTTCCTGCACTCTGGTTGGTCAGCCAATTTAAACTGTCCAATGATAGATTAGTGAAATCTGCTGTACACATGATTCGATGATACAACTGTTTTCGGTGTTCCTCTTTAATGGATGATAACTAGAGTTGTGATCGGGTTACGAACATCAGAATTTTTGTATTGAATTTGACAGAAAATGTTTTACTTATGTAGAAAACACGTTTTTTGGGTGGTCTTTCTCCCTTAAGGTCTCAGGTTAGAGTAACCAATACCTTTAGGCCTTCATTTAGTGCATTGGTACTGTTTTTGTTTTACAAATGAACGATGCTATGAAGTGTTTTATTGTGTCTGTTACACTAGTGTCTTGTGCATAACACTGAGCCTAAGTGGACAATAAAACCTAGTGCCATTCAGTTAAAGCTATTTTAGATGTACTGCCTACAATTCCCTCCTTTTTCAAAAAGCATGTGACCAAATTACTTCGAGACTAGAAATAAGAACCTAATTAGCGTATAGGGAATATCAACATAAACTCCAATGTAAAGTTATCGATGTTACTGACATGGAACATGATTTTGGACATGATGAGCAAAGTTGAGACGAGGTGACACAGGAGTATTGGGTGAGATTGGGAGTAATCGATGAATGAATGAATGAATGAATGAATGAATGAATGAATGAATCAATCAATGAATCAATCAATGAATCAATCAATCAATCAATGAATCAATCAATGAATCAATCAATGAATCAATCAATCAATCGATCAATCAATCAATTAACTTATCAACTAATCAACCACTCAACCAATCAGCCGATGAATCGATCGATGAATCAATCAATCAATCAACCAATCAATCAATCAATCAACCAGCCAATCAACCATTCAATCAACCAGCCAACCAACCAGTCAATCAGCCAACCAATCAGTAAATCAGCCGATCGATCGATCGATCGATCAATCAATCAATCAATCAATCAATCAATCAATCAATCGAGCAATCAATCGAGCAATCAATCGAGCAATCAATCAGACAAATCATAAATTTTGTAAACCCATAAAGCACTACTGGATCTACTTACCTGTAGTGTATTTATAGATATCTGTTTTGTACATTTAAAAAAAAAGCGTATGATATAATGGATTTGCACATGTAACTGCCCGTGTTTGATGATCCTACATGTTTACAACATTTGTGCTGGTGAAGCAAGATTTGTTTTCTTTATTTATTAATGTGATGCCTGGTGTGATTTCTCGTTTACATCTTTTTGGCGGAAATATTAAACTATAAGTATTAATAGACATTGGTGCCGCTACTTAACCGCGCTGACCCCCTACACGGATAATAACAGATGAGCTGAATCACATCGAGGATTCGCGATCTCTGAAGTCTGTACCGAAGCATGGTTTTCGCTGACAGATTCGCACTATAAATCTATCGCGTGCTGGAGGAGTAAGCGAACACGTCTTGAGCTCTTACTATGAACGCGGGATGTATTTTTATACTAGTCGTAAAATCAGAGCTTATGGATCTGCTTAATGTCAAGGGTATCAGATGTTACACAAGGGCACTTCTTGAAGGTTTTGGTTGCTTGAAAGATATCCATACGGAGACTGATATATTTTTTGAACACTCGACCTGCCAGGACTAGGAACTGTGATAGCAGCCTGCAGTCAATCATAGGTATTTCTCTAGAGCAGTAACAGCTTGTAGCGTGAGGCCTTCTACACGAACAATCCCTGTGAAAATTACTATACCAAATGTATGGGATAATTGGTATTATTGATAAAAACTCTGTTACCTGCTCTAATTGACTCTCTGGTCATCAGCATCTCTAAACTCACAGATAATCCTATCTGGTAAGTAAACTGTTGTATTTTATCCCAGGTACAAAATAAATTTATTTTTGCAAGACAGAACATTCGGAGAACAAAACGGGTGACTAGTACGAATTAAATCGAACAATTTATTTATGTTAAGAATGACCAATGTATAAATTAGACAAATCTATCAAGACCCATCCCGGAGATAATATTTACGTGATACACGAGGCATGGTTCTTTCCCAGCATGAGCCATTAATGTGCCATGCCCTGAGAAAATCTAGAAAATCACAAATTCAGTTCTAATGGTAAAAAATAATGGTTCTAATAGGCTTTATTCGGACATAATCTGTATTGATTATACTTTGTTTTGTAATCTCCATCATGGTTAATTGTTAAATGAGTTGTTATATGTAAAACCTAATTTTGTGAAGGGTTGGGAGCGAGCGTCTTGTTTCCCTGGTGCTCTCTGACCTATAGGACAGTTTGTGATGTATTTGCATTCCGTCCTGTGGCTGTCCTGTCTTTTCTTTGTATGTTGCCACTCATGTAAGTGAAATAACATTACGGGCGGCGTTAAACCCCAGTCAAACAAACAAATAAAGAACTGTGTCAACAAGATTAGAAAAGCAAAGTAAGCATTAAAACAGTGAAGTCTACCGGCGTATACAAGCTGCAGCATTGTCAGTCCATGTCTTTTATATACCCTAGTAACTTGGTCTATCTTCCATCCATTCTGCGCAATATTGGGGATTTCCCCTGATTAGACGAAATTGTTTGCCGAAATAAAGCAATCATTGCTAAATCACACCACAGGTTTTCAGAAGTAAACTTTAGCCAATAGAAAAAGAAAATCTACATGAAAACAAGCAAAGATCTAATATTGATTTATTCCAATGCAAACTCTATCCCATGCTAAATACCTGGCTTTGATTTGCAATTTTTTTTATCGACTTCTACGTACACCAACAACATGCGCTACTGTTTTCCGTTGTTTGCTCTCAATATTCACTGTCCTTTCATTCTTAAAAAAAGGTTATCAAAATGGAAATATAGAAACAAATCATTCATTGTGTATTATTGCATTGAGTTGGGACTTTATTATATGATGTTAGCATAGAGGCGAAATAATTGGGTGTTGTCATTCAAGTCGTAATGTATTACGTTTGACTCACTAATTGGTTATAATAATGTTTATCCCGTAGACTGTCATCTCAAGCAGTAACAAGAAGCGTTGAGCATGAGATAATAAGTGGCAGCACGGCTCATTGATTTATTATCTTAACATACAATTTACAGTCCTAATTTTGTGTGTAAATGTTTATTTTTTGTTATGTTTTGAATTCGAAGATCTCTTATGACCACACATTTGAATGCCCATATTGTTTCAAATCGATTTGGTAACCATCGTGAAATATTAAATCCCGTACTTCGTACATTATGAAAAATTGTATATGTCTCAGTGGGATTTAGTGGAATATGCTATTTAACATCACGACGAGTAACTGCTTCAAGAGATAAATCTAACAGCAATAAGTAGACAAGGTATTGTAGAAAAAATACCCACAAGAACAAAAGACCAATGTGCCCTACCCCTTATTGTTCATCATCTGGTTAACAACCACCGAGCCGATCGAAAATATAATTGGGAATTGTAGAATAGACTAACTGAATACAATGTAAAATATATTATCAAAACGTAGTTAACGGGTTTAGTCCTCCCTGTGTTTTCTTATGACCCCCCCCCCCTCCTCATCCAAACCCCTGCCTATGAAAATATGTGAACGTTTTGTGTATGTGAAAATATACTTGGTCATACAATTGTGTAGATGACCTTCCTTGGAGGCTCAAACCAGGGTTGTGGGTACCCTCACTTCAACAGCAATAAATGACGGTCACCTAGGGTCCAGTACTCGATGTGAACGTTTTGTGTATTCTTGCCCTTAGCCTTCCCCTGGTCAGTTTTGTGTTTTAGCTCGTTAAGTCTGTTTTGTGAGATTTAACCAGTAAGCCGTCGAAGCTAGTTGATCGGGTATCTGTAAAGACACGGATGAGGTTAACAACACGCGTGTCTTTGGTGTTGTAATAAACATTTCGACGTCGATGGAGAAGCATGGGTATTCGTTAAATGCTTCCAATGATTATCTCGTTAAGCAAGCAGCTCTTTCCGAGTTAAAAAAATCTCTATTATCTGGTATGGTTGATCTTAAAATAGATTTGTGTAAGCTTATATTTATCCTGACATGCACAGCTGACGATTGGACGACTCATCGGAAGCTTCTTTGACGCCATGTCATTAACGCTAATCTAAACCTACTCCATTTTGTTTGTAATTCCAATTGATAGTCCTTGGTTTTTCAAACGTACGGCTCCTTTACTGTTTTGCCAGATGCGCATTTTAGGCACTTTACTCTGTAGTGTGAGTAGTGTTGCACCGAGGAATTTGCAACATGCAGAGTTAGTCCAAGAGACACAAAGTGATTATTCTATTGACAGTTATCCTCAAGTTCCGGTAACTTTGATTACTTCTCCAGCACTCAAACGCGTAATGTGTACGTGTGTCCATTTCTGTTCCACAAAGACAAGAAGATTTTGATAAACGATGTGGAAACTTATACAATGCTGTGCTCTGTTTAAAAATTAAGTTTATCCCAAGATTAAATAGACCATTATGGAGCTAGCCACGTAATTTGAAATCAGTTGATAAGTTTGATCAGATAATACCATGCCTGCAAGTAATGTTGGACAAAGGAAAGAATAAATGCATGGATGCCATCTACCATAAATCTTCCGCCCTTCAGCAAGCATTCGTAGAGCAGGGCTTACGGTTAAAGATAAAGCAATGCGATTTCTGTTGTTTGGACAATTAATACATTACTTATATTACATATAGTTTGTTTGTTTGTTTAATTAGGGTTCAATGTCAACTCAAGGGTATTTCACTTATATGAAGACGGATTGTCCACTTCACACTGTTCCTTGCCCTATTACGGTCAAAAACCGTGAGGAAACCTCGTAAAAACCACCCCCGCGATTGCCGGAGCCACATCTTGTGGCTCACTCATATACCAGAGGGTCGACAGATGGACTCCATCCCGTGAACGGTACATCGAAGTAGGCTTTAGTAAGCGCACTCGCTAACCACTAAGCCACGGCCACGGGCTATTAGATAAAGAGAGATGGGTTAATAATTAGTAAAATTAAATTATAGCCCTCTAATATTTCGCATCATCATTTGGCCTGTTTTTATTGCCGATCACTCTTCAAATGGCACATGATTCTACCTGCATTACTTTAGAGGGTGCACTGTTCTTTGTGGTCACTTTGATTCCACGAATCTATTTAAGCATACACCAAAAGGTTCTATTTATAGTCAAAATTGACTGGTTAGCCCAGCTATCTGGTCCCATCAAGATATCAGGCAGCAGGGCAAGCGATGCAAATCCAGGCTTTATACTGATATATTCGCGTGATGTCGATCAGGCAAGGCATTTGGTTGCATTTTCTAATTACAACGTCTGATCCTAGTAATTTAGACGGAAATAATACGGAACGCCATAAGGACCATTGCCTCTGTGTTATATTCCATCACCGATATTTGCCATTATTTACATCAACCGCATAATTATATGTATTTGATATCTCATCTTGTCTTTATGCCTGGCGTACTTGATTCTTAACTGCCCTAGCGTTAAAAATAAGGATTGTCATTTGAAATAAAACAATTGGTGAAATCAAACGATTGTTGTTAACTTTATCATGTATTACAAAATCCGATGTCCATATATGTTGGGCTACGCCGTGGGTCAGTCAGTTCTACATTGACATGTTGAGGTCATGAGGTTTGAGGCGTTCTTTGGATCTTAGGTATAAACGGGTCGTTTCCATCGACTGCAGGCATGGCAGAACGATTATAAGAGGGCTTTCTCCAATGTCTGTGTCATAGTTTCTACCATTCAATTCCCAATTAAATGTCTGTTTTAGCTGATACCAAATAAAAACAAACCGACTAACATATTTCGTATTTTATACATTTTATTATTAAATGAATACGGCGTTAATAAAAAAATGAACACTGACAAGAGTAAGTACAAATGTTAATAATAAGTATGACAATGAATGGGACAGTAATTAAAGGAAAACTTTGGCTTTGTAGAATGGTCGTATAGATCTTGTAGAATCTTCGAATGTGATATACTATTTATATGCGTGGAGAATAGAAATATCGATACTGTTTGTTTCGACAAAGAGCCATAGCTGTAAATATATATTCCATATAAAGTTTGAACCTCCTCTATCGAAACCGAATGCCAAAAAAAAAAAACAAAAAAAACACAGGGTCAGTTTTGGCCTCGTTTCTGGAAATGTACTTTCATAAATATACGAATTCTTCTCATTTAAATCGTAATTAAGTGTTTCTTGTACAGCGAATGGAACATATTATGAATATATATTATTGTCGCAGGTACAGTGTTGAATGTGTAATGATTTAGGTGAAAACAAAGACTTAACTAAGCTACAACAATTCCCCAGTTTAATTACAATAAAAGTACAGAAATATGGTCAAGTTATGTCTGTGGACCGGGTGGCATGTAAAACATTGTGAACAAGATTCTCACACATTGTTTAGCTGTTTTTGGCACCTTTAAAAATTAACACAATTCCACAGACACACTACACAAGTGTTAAATATTCTAACATATATATCTACGGTTGTTCGTGTCATTGATCATTCAGTGGTTTTTTCCTCGTTAATAAATGTCTCAATTGAGAAAATGATAAGTTATATCAACTAGAGATTATAATCTCTAGTTGATATAACTTATCATTTTAACGCACCATTTGAGAAAGCTCTATAGTATAGTTACCCTTTTCGTCCAGGGGCCAGTTCCTTGAAAGAGTATTAGCCGCTAACACCAGATTACATCGCTTATAGTGGATTAGAGATAGACCTTCAACAGGGCGTGACATCAACTGATAGCGGATTAAATTTAATAGCCTTCGAGCAACCGGCCACAGGGGCAGTTACTCGAAGCGCTAGTAAATTTTATCTGCTATTAGATGACGTCACGCCCTGTTGAACGTTTTTCTCTAATTTAAATCTTGTGTAAGCTACTAATACAATTTCCAGTATAAGAGCACCCAGTAAGCTATATGTCCTCGAATAAATAACAAGGCCATTATGAAGAATGCAACACCCACAGCCAAAAATATCTCATCGTGTTAAAAAATAGCACATAAGAGTACTTTGTCGGAACAGTCTTGCGCATTAAAACTAACATATCATCGGATCAACATTGTTATATTATAGTAAACTCCCAGACCACGTGTAAATGCTAACACGAAGCAATTAGATAAAACAGACGAGGAAGGATAGTGTAATATTGCAATGTGATTTTAGCCACAAAACGTTGGGTTGTTCTTTTTTGTAACGTTGTTTGAATATACAACGTTCTTTGGTGCACGTTAACTGGGGGTTATGTCAAGAGTTTAATAATATAGTTTTACACAAATGCGTCCATTTAGAGCCGAGCGATGCTCCGATATGTTGAATAACAACAACAAAAAACAGTCACTTATTTAAGGCTTACTCTTATACTGTCCTTATGTGCATTACATTTAATTAAAATGAAAGCCGATCATTTTCACCAGGTTAAGAACAGACTCGATTAGGCTCGGTCCTCTATACACGATGGGGCTTTGTCCAGCGATCGCTGTTTGTTCCACATATTGCCTCATCTGTTAAATATACCTGGCGTTTGTCTTGAGCTATCAATGAAGTACTTCTTCATTTCACTGAAGACGCGTTAATGTCTGGAATCCTCAGTGTTAAGAGCATCGACAGTTTACTTGGATTAATCGGATACGATTACCCGTCAAGTAAGCGATAATAGCGATAGTTTTCACCTCTTTAGATCTCAGTATCTCCTCATTTACCGAACAAACACACACCCAGCGCAGACACGGTAATTGTCTCGATGGAAAATGTTAGTATTTATAAGAACGTAATGGAGAGTCTAAGAGGATCTGCTACTCGTGTTAACGTATTCATCATGTTGTAATTTGAGCTGTATGCAGTATCTAGGACTGTAGGCATACATGCGGAGTGAGAAGCTCCCATCCTAGCTCTAGAGGCGAGGATTCACGGGCCCACTAGACCCCACTATCTAAGACTGTAAGCATACCTGCAGATTGAGATTCGCCCATCCTAGTTGTAAAGGCGTGGGTTCACGGGCCCACTAGACCCCAGTATCTAGGACTGTTCGCATACATGCGGAGTGAGAATCTCCCATCCTAGCTGTATACTGTGAGAAGAACCTGGTCACCCCGACCAGCCAAAATCTGATCGAACCCCCCTTCGACCAGCAAAAACCTAGTAAAAAAAACCTGGTCGAAAACTGCGACCAGCAAAAACCTGGTCGCTCTGCATCAGATAAAAGGCCCGGCCAGGTTTTTCCTGTAGATATAACCATTAATTAGATATAACTAAAGATAATACAAAGTCACCTATTATTTGAATACATATAAATAACAATGTGATATTTTACTTTAAGATATTTTGCCGCTGGGAGGCATTATGCTCACGAACACTATTCCCACCTCCCTCTTCTCCGAAGACTGTTCTAAAACACGTGCGTATATTGGGAAGATGCCAGGCATTTCAGCTTCAATTAGACACACAAACTTTGCCTATTCAAGCAAAGAAATGAACACAGGAGCAATAGGCCATGTGTTAGACTGTAGCCAAAATGCCTATTATAAAACCGTACCCCGTACAACAATAATTGAAATAGACCAATTCCTTAAGTATCAATTACATCCCGTCCTGACCGATGAACTAGTTTGACCTGATGGACTGACGTCAGACATCGAGTCGAGTTGAGATTTACGGCGTCATGAATGTCCCTTCGTGATGTAGTGGCTGGCTCGTAACACGATCACTGGTGAACCTGTAAATATGTGAATTTATAACGCAAAGACATCATGGTATTTACAATACAAAGGTTATATTGATACACAGCGTTTTCTGTGGTATTTACTCAATTGTTGAATATAATATTATTTTCTTAGTTATACAGCCTCCTTGCATTCACGGGTGTAGCTTGCTGAACAGTTGCAATGCCATTGATGTTTTGAGACCTTTCTTAAGAATAGAAACAGCAACAGAAAGTGGAACACATTCTTAACTAAATATTTGCAAACCCTGTCTTGGGATCAAAGGAATGGTATTTTTAGTACTCCCTGCGCAGCACATTTTTAACCATCAAGTACCATTTAGTACGAAAAAAGCCAGCTGCTTTAACAAATTTAAAATCTGTAATATGGGTCTACATAAAATGGTCGGGAATAATGTTTAACATCTACATTTGACAGAGTTACCTACCCTGAAGCAGTTGTATTAATGAATGGATGCGCCTTGCCTGGATCATTTCTTCTGGAACTGGAATTTACACCATCACAACGTATGATAGGAAAGTTTGGGAGGTAAAACGTGTTTTTTTTTTGGTGATAAAGTAAATGGAATAAGACTTTGGCTGGCTGGGGTGGTTAAGTGGGGCCCGTAAAATGGATGGTAACACGTTGTCTTTCGGAAATGTATACCTGTACATTTAACCACTCGTTGCTCTCAAGTTTGTCGTGTCAGCATGGTACCTTATAAGCCGCAGTCGGGAGCCATAACAGAGGGGATCTTAGCGTTCGTGCGATGCAACTACAATTGTAACAATTTGTCTACAGTACTTGTTTGTATGGCATGTGTGTTTCAACAAATCAATCAATCAATCAATCAACCAGCGTAGAAATAAATCAAACAACCCACCCACCAACCAATCAACCAATCAATAAATGAATCAACCAATCGATCAACAAATCTGTCGGTCAGTAAGTTGATACTGATGAGAAAAAATTGTAGAAACCACTGGTATTGTATTCAATTAATACCAAGTGGCTCTATATGAGACACCTATCTTGAGCTTAGGTGGTAAATAACTAGAACAGAAGCCACTGGTATTGTATTCAATTAATACTGTGGCTCTATATGAGACACATATCTTGAGCTTAGGTGGTAAATAACTAGAATAGAAGCCACTGGTATTGTATTCAATTAATACAAAGTGGCTCTATATGAGACATCTATCTTGAGCTTAGGTGGTAAATAACTAGAATAGAAACCACTGGTATTGTATTCAAGTAATACCAAGTGGCTCTATATGAGACATCTATCTTGAGCTTAGGTGGTAAATAACTAGAATAGAAGCCACTGGTATTGTATTCAATTAATACCAAGAGGCTCTATATGAGACACATATCTTGAGCTTATGTGGTAAATAACTAGAATATAAACCACTGGTATTGTATTCAATTAATACTAAGTGGCTCTATATGAGACATCTATCTTGAACTTAAATGGTAAATAACTAGAATAGAAGCCACTGGTATTGTATTCAATTCATACCAAGAGGCTCTATATGAGACACATATCTTGAGCTTAGGTGGTAAATAACTAGAACAGAAGCCACTGGTATTGTATTCAATTAATACTGTGGCTCTATATG
>JAVFBX010227997.1:0-10982 GCA_034783855.1 Mopalia kennerleyi | reverse complement strand
AGATCAATAATATAACATAAAAAGCAGCATCGCTCAAAGAAATACATACATGTGTGTCTGTTAGGAGATTAGGAGATTAGGAGAGGTGGATATCCGAGGATTATGTAAATATCTTTTCTACGGTTTCTGTTCGTACAAAATTTATACGGTACATACCCGTAATCAATAATAGAATATATAAAGCAACGTCGCTCAAAAAATTACATTCATCTTCACGTAACACTTTACAAAACATTTAAAATTTAGACAGGTTTTTAAATGCATTAATTGGATTTCCAGGATTTGAAAAAGCTGCGCTTGTCTATCTTCAGATTGATTGGCTGCATAAAACACACGCTTCTATCAAGTTTTTGTAGAAACGGTCGCTGCCTTTGTAATAGTCAGGATTTTATGACAAGTGATTTACAATTTAACAGAGAAAAAAACTTGTCTGTCAGACGGGAAACCCCTAAATGAAAAAATATAAATACAATGTGCTAATAAACTCCACCCAGAGGTCAAGTTTCCTGTGGTGAACAACATGCCAGCTCACCAATATGTAATAATCAAATTCTTGATAATTTGGGGGTTTTGTAGAAAGTAAAGATTAACAGAATTTTCATTATTTTGGGATAAAACTTTACTGCTGGTGATTCGTTGGCCAACTTTGAAGGTCGTGGGTTCGATTCCCGGACGGGTTTTAACCTGCAAAAAGGTTCTGACCTAGATTCTGCTAGAAACTAAGAAAGTGTTATCCCAAAATAACCAAAATACTGTTAATCAAATTCTTGACGGAAGAAAAATGATTTCTTTTCTCCTAATTTTGGATGTCTTACGGCTAGTTTAATATCCAAGACACAGTTGTGTTTTAATTTCAGGAGGGCGATTACAATGGTTGGAAACCTATAGTAATTGAATCTGAATCGTGTCCACATAATAGACTTCTACTAGAAACTCGGTTCTGGATTACCTTATTAAATGATATTGATTTGTAATTAACTGTTACAAGTCACTACAGAAAACCTGTCCCGAGCGCTCTGCGGCGAAAGCGGTCTTACTATTGTATTATAAAGCGTGTTAAAATACCCAATGCACCCCACAAGGGAAAGGGCAGGGTGCATAGTCTACCTACTGGTGGAACTGGTTTTCCCGGAACCGGTTTTGGCGGTCGCCGGCATGTCAGACCGTCAGATTTGTGACACTTGTCAGATAAAAAGATCTATCGATGGTATTTTGATTACCTGCTGATTTTATGAATTACCTTACAAGTCTTTGTTAAAGTTAAATTAATACAAAAACGACTTCTTTGTTATTTGTAAGCTTTCAACAACATGCTCTTGCTATAAAATGACTTCTGATTTCAATAATGAAACTCATTACAAATTTTAAAAGTGGACTGCCTTGTTATTGGGTAAACATTTAAATAACATTTCACTTAAAAAGGACTTCTGTTTTTCATAATATATATAGTATTTTACGCCAACTTTTTTTTTTACATAAAATGGTTCATTTATTTTGTGGTGAACGTCAATACACCCCAAATAGACGTACGTTATAACAGTAATATGGTAAACTTGCTTAAAATTGCTTATTCGTTGAATACACACACGATAGAAATTCGATTCAGAATATATTTGATTTTTTCGATGAATTTAAATTGCCACGAACACATGGTCACATTGGCAATGACTATCGACAAGGTCGGAAATTGATTTATTCCATGTAAAAAATGAATGTTTTCCTAAGAGGTATTTCATATTTGGTTTATGTTTTATATTTAAGATTAAAAAATCCCTTTTTCAGAATGTTTTTATGAAATGATAGCGATTTTTAAAAATAGCGTTTATATGGGTAAACTATGGTTTAAACATTATTTATTTGACGTAAAGGATTGGCAAACAGGACAAGCCTATATATCACTCGTTATTTTGACTATTTTTTTAATAACTGTGGTAATGATGAAGCATACTAGGCGTACTACATTTTGTTATGTCGTCTATTACATTTACATGTCATACGTGAACATCGTATCAGCATGTACCAGTCTTCGTAGTTCAAAAGATATTTATTTCTTCATTCAAAGAATGAAACGGAATTGTATTACGGTAGACAGACTATGCCATTTTTAAACACGCACATAGCAACATTCAAGTTTAGCCATGCGCATAATGAATAATTCTAAAAAAAATCTTGTCACTGGAAATACCTTGAATAGTGTCTGATGTTGTGGTCTTGTCGCATATAACCCAGCATGGACATGAAGTTTAAGATAGCCACGTGTCTAACTGATGTTTGTGCATTTTCTGTAGTGTTTACATGTATCTGTTTGCTGGGGTGTTTGTTTGTTTGTTTGCTTGTAATGTAATATTTAAATATCATTTTTCTCACATAGCTACATGCCAGCCATTTAGGTGAAGAAAACCAGTTTTCACGTCAAAGCGAACACACAGACAAGACAGGACAATAACAGGAGTCAATACAAAGACCCCGCCAGCAGATTGATTTCATGTTACCCCTTGCCCCTGAGAGCACCTGTTGGGCTATTCTTCAATCTATGTGGTAACAGTGTAGCCCTGTCAGCCAGATTCCCTGGGTTCGATTCTCGATGTAGGGATGCCGATTTCGACTTCTTTACATCAATAAAATATACGTGTAAATCATAAGACAAATATACATAGAGCATGATATTATATTTAATATTTTCTTAGATGCTAAGCAACATCGCGTCTACAATGTTTCTCGTTTTAAACAGAAATATATACATGCGTCGGGTGAACTTTATGGCAAAATTTTTTATCAAAATTTTAAAGAGGTGTTCCATAAGGAATTATGAAACAGTTAACATGGCCATTAAATTAAGCTATTCAGATGTGAATATAGTATGTTCTTTGGGTCACGCGTATATTAACTAATTTCAGAAAATGTGTTTTGGTGACCAGTAGGAAAGGTGGATATCCGCGGATTCTTTAGATATACTACGGTTTCTGTTCGTACAAAATTTATACGGCACATACCCGTAAAATTTTTTGTAAATGTCGTTAGGAATACAGAGGATTTGTTTTGTACTCTCAAGATATGATAATTAATTTAATAAAAATCTTTAAGGGGCGTTTAAAAAAGAACTAAATATAACTGTGCTCAAACAGTTTCACTTATTGTCTAAGTAATAAGGAATATTCGTTTGCTGGTATTGTATAAACAATTTTATACAAAATTCTCATTGAAGTTTGGTATATTTATGAAGGCCGTACGTACCAGACAATTTGGTCTCAAATCGCTTGGCAGTTTGCAAAATCTATATTGGTTCGTCGCGACTCAGAGCTGTCACATTCCAGGTATTTATGTTAAGCTTACGATCCCCTGGATTAGTTCAACCATAGGATTATCCCAATTTCAGTTCTGCTTCTACGCATGCTAGCAAATGGTTCAACCTTTGACAAATAATTTATTAGTAGCCTAATTTATAGATGTTAAACGGCAGGCCTCGTCCGCACATGTTGTTAGACGAGAGACTATAATTAAACAAGTTAAGTGAACTTTATATAAATAATTTAAAACATGTCCAAAGACATAAAGATAATCTACAGAAACAGGTAGACGAAGGGCCGAAATCCCCGCTTTGGAATCAGCTTAGGTTAGGGATCTTGATCAACTTTATTTTTGATCAATGGCTTAATGGGCATTACATGGCCTATGGAAAAAAGTACGAAAGTATGGCTACTACTTTGTCCATGAGCCTGAGTTCAGCTAATACCGATAAATGCATTGAGTATTTATTAAGGCTAAATGTTGGCTGGTTTCTAAAACAAAGACTTCTTGTTAAAAATTGGTATTTCAGTTTGATAATTTTTCTTAAAGAATAACGTGAAGACATACAACCCATGAAAAGCTCTATCTAACCTTAAATTAGCATATGAATTTTTTTTTTAAATTATAGACACAATTATAACTGAAAACACTAACTGACTTAATAAACTAATTTTTCATTAGTATTTTAATTTGGAAATAATAAAGTTAAAACATATACAACAATGGAAGAAAACACTAACTGAAGTTAATAAGTAAAGTTAAGAGAATTCAGCCTCTGTTTTGACTTATGAGCATGTATGTTAACATTAGATCTGATGGAAAAAGATTAAAATTGATAATACTTACACGCCATGTCTGTGGTATATATTCCAACTAGAAGTTAAATGTGTATTCCGATCCTTTAGGAATAAAATGGTTTAAATATCCCGACGAACCACGTCGACTGTACGGTCCAAAAACCAGCTATTTTTAATGCTCTTCTCACGTGATTACCAAGCAATACTTTTTATACTTGAGTAAACACCGTGTCAGGAATCCAATCTCCTGACGCACGATGGGAGACAAATACCTCTGCCAATCAAAACAACGGACCTGGTTTTCAGTGGTGTGGCTGTAACGTGTTAAGAAAAGAAAATGAAAACTGGTTTTAGGCGACTTTGATCAAAAAGGAAAACTAAATAACGGCGAATAACTTGTAAAATTTTACACAACCTTTCTAAAAATTACTTCCGTTTTTATTCAAGCTATCCAATTATGAAACCTTTTGTGAAACTTGAAAGACAAGATATATCAGTTATTTTTAATTACATGAATAAGTATTAAAGAAAAGAAAATGCCATACTTACCAAAGATTATCTTATTTGCATCATGTCAATGTAATTTAAAAAACAAGCAAAATGTCAGTATTTCTAAGTGTAGTTCTGGAGATATATTCCCATACTTTTTGAAAAGTAAGCTTAATAGAGAATGGTTTGATTTCGAAGCATGGGACGAATGGATGTGATCGTGAAAACGGCTGCTCTAACAATAAATTGAATGGGAGCCGATAATTGGATAACAAAGCTTGTCTAGGCATGCGCTCAGGAATGGTGGCATTGTTGTCTCTGATAACCGCGTGCGCACCTGTCCGGACAGTTCCACGTTGTAAAAACTCAAATCTGATGAAATCCACTTTTCTGTTAATACGATTACTTGGTTCGACTGGTGTTTAACGCCGTATTAAAGGATATGTCTCCGATGTGACAGTGGTGAACTTCAACAGCTCTCCACTCACACAACCATACAATATAAAACGTTTGGCGTGTTTTATAATTGATGTTGCTCCAGTGCTAAAAACAGTATGTCCCCTGAGCTTGAAACGTCCCTTGCCATTTTATATGATTAATAATTTTAACATGGTACACGAGGACGATGACGATGGCAAAATATAGACGAAATATTGAGTCAAAGCAAGTTTGCCAATTTTTGGTTGTGATTACAGAATTGGAGAAGAGCCGAGCTGGGCGACACTCTGATTACATGTGGTCTGCGTCACTTGCTCATAAACCTAGTACCATTTTGAATGTCTTATTATGACTATACCACTGAAGAGTTTAACATAGTAAAGTATAGTAACAACTCCGAAGAAAAATAATGAATTCATTTCAAGTCAGAATAAATTCATTATTTTTCTTCGGAGTTGTTACTATACTTTACTATTTTGAATGTCTAAATGTTATGATATCCGCTAAAACTGCGTTAATTGTGCGGTCGTAGCAAGACAAATTACAGCTTTATAAATACACCGGGACTATGCTTTGATTTCATTCAGCTGTAGATCAATCCAATTCCCTTTTTAAAGATACCAGTCACCCAAATCAAACAAATTATAAAAATACTATCAAGTTTAATCATTTTTGAAAGAATAAATATGTTAAATTTTATGTTGACCTACATAACATATTTTCAAATTTTTATACTTGTCCCTTCGTCACTTCCTGGTAAGACAGGAATGATGTGTGTTTATCCCAAAGTTCCCAGTCTGCGTTTAAAAGTTAGATGGTACTTACTGGTTACGAAATGGGCCATTTCTTTTGAAGGGCGACTCGTACATTCCTCAATATCAAAAGGTATCAAAAGACGCCTTCCTATAAAAACTTCAAGTCCAAAAAAGAAAGAAAATTTGGATAAAATATGAAGATAATGGAAACAAAGTCGAGCCTTCAAGCTCACATAGGCTTAGATGTCCAATGATTATATCTGTCCATAAAAGTTTAAACTGGAAAATAAAGTGACCACCTCGAACGGAAAATGGAATCCGCTGTATCGCCAAGGCAGTACAGATTGCATTGACGACACCTGGAGCTATCATCAGTACGCTGTCGTAGGCAATTAACAATCATTCGAAGTCTCGCCAGTGCAAAACTACCCATTGCAGAGATGTATTACAACTGAAAGTAAGACAGATGACCAACTTTAACAAGAAACAGCAGAGACCTATTTTAAGAAAAACTATATTATTACTCATAAAATAAAGCAAACTTTGATTGGGGTTTAATGAAAGATGTAAACATGCTAAAATAAGCGATATAATGCTACACGTTATGAATTGGATAGTATAAAAACATATGACCGAAATATAACTCATAAACAAATATGCAAGAAACATAATCATAGACTTCACACGTAAACGGTTTGCTTAACTAAATAAACTCAAGCGTTAACACTCGAGGTTATC
Organism: Mopalia kennerleyi; assembly: GCA_034783855.1. Lineage (NCBI taxonomy): Eukaryota > Metazoa > Mollusca > Polyplacophora > Chitonida > Mopaliidae > Mopalia > Mopalia kennerleyi. The sequence goes on along the minus strand of JAVFBX010227997.1, from coordinate 4,477 downwards.
CATAAAAGATAAACGATATTTGCTGGGGATTTGTTTAGATAACCTTAAACTGGATGATATGATTATTGATGATAACCTACAGGAGAGATATTATATCATATTATGGTCGAAGAAATTTCAACAGACGTAAATAATTGAAATGTAACAGAACTTATGGTCGTGACTTCATTTATTCAGAACAAGCATAGCTGTGTTATTATTTATCATGTAACTTATTCATCAAAATAGTGAACTCAGAGGAGTTTCCTTCATTTAATTAGCAGATTCTATTCCACCAATCTATTGAATAGGTTATCCAGAATCCGTTAACAATAACCAGGTGCCTCTCAAAAGTGTTTACAAGTTCAGGTGAAAATAGATTAGATGCTCAATTTAGATTGAAAGGTGGGACTAGCTCCATGTACGCCATCATTGATGTATTTATAAACAGGTAAAACGGTTCGCCCAAATAATAGTGTTGTGGGAATAATCGATAGGCAATATGGAGGCGGAGATACCACGTTTTTCGTGGGCCGTGTGAAATACTCGCCTGTTAAGCTATTGTAAGACATTGGAGCAAATTCATTGTACTAATATTAATTTGTTAATGTGCTTTTAATAATTGTTGTTCCTTTAATTATTGTGAATATTAATAATTATAATCACAGTTTATTTAATTTTTTAATAATCCTCTGCTTATCCTATTCAAAGATATACTACATTCTTTTTTGTATATTTATTTTACACATACCCAAGATAAACCCAAACATATTCCAAACGAAACTAATAGGCTGAATTTGTGAATGTGAAACATCAAAACGCAACTACAGAATGCATACCTGCAGGCTGCCGTTATGCCCAGGAAGAGCAGTATTACAGACACAAACTTCTACTGAATCCGATGCAACTTCTACTGAATCTGATGCAGCTTCGATGGAATCGCAACTGTCAATCGGATAGAGAACAACACGCAATCATTCTGTCCCCAGAAAGCAGAAGTTATTTTCTGGACACTTGATGAGACAACGAATCTACATCAATTTTAACTATAGAAGAAAATTCAAATTGCGGGTCGAAAATTCCGTACAAAGAAAGCGGCCCTAAAACAACTTGCGATAAGTTATTTCATCATTCCAGGACAAAAATAGTGTGAGAAATCTTCAGATAAAAGCCGTGAAATAGACATCGGTATAACCGATGAACCCTACATAAATGACACCACAGCGTAGCTGAATTATCGCTGAATGTGGCGTAAAACACCAATCAATCACATTAAGTGCTGTAACGGTTGGACTACTACCCACTTTAAATGTGCGGTACTCCACTTTAACATTACGGTAGGAACCTGGAGTAGAAAAAAAAACTTGGGTCTTAAGGACTGGGGAATATTTTACAGATACAGCGCAATAACTCTAATACACCTCTGGAAATCCTTCGGAATCAATCGTTTAGAAACAATGTTAGCATGAAGAGAATAAATACACTTGAATTGAATCATTTCGACGACTCTATGAAATATTCTTCCGGTCACATCTGATTTAAAAGTATAAGGCAACATGGGGCTTTCCAGTGTAGAAGGAAGAGGCCCAGACCCCGATCGGATTTTAGCCCTTAGGTTTTAGATGAGACCACGGGAGAGTTTGTTCAGAAATGTAGGGAAACAGTAGTTCGAGTTGTCAACAATGAAGAATCTCAGTTTCCTACAAAAAACAACTTACTCTGAGAAAATTCAACCGTCAGGCCCAGTAGTTCCTCAAGCCCAGACAAAGTATAAGGATCAGTTAATATATATAAGGCAATGCTTCCCAGTGGGGATTCTCGTGTACCTACTTACTATTATGATGGTGAACATCGTTTGAAAATTATTATGTCTCAACAATAAAGACTGAAATGTAGCGTTCTGAGATCACATATGATTGATGGCATCTAATTGATCCACCTCCATGTCAATGAGGCTTTCCTTTTGAAGAACAGAGCATTACTTACAGTTTTGTCCATTATATCATCAGCCATCCAGACAGCGTTTTTTAACAGGTTTATTAAATCAATTTATTCTGGATACTCTGATATATGGCAGCGTTGAATTAACAGGTAATGTAAATAAAGATATTGTCCGCATGCACAGTTTAATCCATCATTCAAACAAATTTAACAATCTATATAGCCAATATAATCTCAAAGCAGTTGTGTTAACGTGTGAATATTTGTAGTCAATCAACTAAATTTTTTATTGATAGCAAGTCAATAAATAGTTGACAGAATTTCCCATCTATAGGTTACTTTGTTTTACTCATATTTATTTATGTATGTCCATTTGTGCAAATATTTATGTTAACAGGAGCTGTCTTTATATTGACATTGTACGGAATAAAAATATTGTTTAAACTAAAGATTAGCCCTTTGCTTTTTTCGTAAGTTCGAATGATAGTTTTAAACAGTTTTGTTAAGAAAGATCATTCCTGAACCTTTTCTTTAATATGATGTTGTTATAATCGTAAACATTTTCTTTAAGATTCAACAAATGTCCATAGGCACCTGACCTTAAACTAATGATCAAAGAATTGACCGCAACGTTTTCCTTAAGAAAATGGAATAGTCACGATTTTTTCTTATGATAAACAAAATAGTTCTTAACGCTGTCCTTAAGGTCGAAGAAATCTTAACATTTTTTAAATATGAATCAAAGCGCTTCACATTGTGTGTTTTGTATTATACATGCTATACAAGTGAGATATACCCTTGAGCAGGATGCAAACTGCCAATCAACCAATCTGGAAATTTGACAATCTATAAAATTCTTGCAATCTTATTATTATATCTGTTGCATGCAATAAAAATAAATAACAGTCTACCCCTTTGTACTCCTAATTCATGAAACGTAGAAACGTGGCTGGCTGTAGTTTGATCAATCAACTGGAACTCGTGACTATATGTAAAGATTTATCCAAACCTTTTCTTTCACCGTTTCTTTAATTTTGACATGCTTTTCAAAATTGCTTTAGTTCATCGATTCAACTGGAGGTCGTGACTATATGTAAAGATATATCCAAGCCGTTTCTTTCATGTTATTGGTAATGAGACCAGCAATGACATACCTTTCAAAATTGCTATGTTCAATCCATAAAAAGCATGCCTAAAGCTAATCCAGTTACAATACCTGTTCATTTTAGATCAATTTAGATCAGCTTTGTTTTCAAGGCTGACAGTTATCCTGGGTTTGAAAGCGGCGTTCTAATAATAATGTCTATATTTAACTGCAATCTATTTTGCAGTATAATATAGTCCCCTGATATCGTTTTCATCGTGACAAGATTCAGTATGAATGCCTAACCGCTGTATTCTGGGGTACTAGTATTTTAAATTTTATGTAAAATACGCCAAAAGGCCATCAAAATACACAAAACAATTTATATTCTGTAGTATTCTGTAACACAAAAATTCACAAAATTGTAAGAAAATAGTCCCCAAAAACTGTTTTTTTACACATAAATTTCTTCTAGGGTATGCAGGTCTGCTGGTGCCAATTATACATTGCTAATCGAGCAAATATACTTTATATTTTTATTTAGAAGTTGCCAAATATCTTGTTTAAGGCGCACTGTAAATGTAATACTGTACGGTTATGATTTTTGGCGAGGTATATACGGAGAAATATAGACCTTCAGTTGGCATTTTTATACACAGGTCGTTGGTTGAGGTCAATATGCATCAGACCAAACAGTATTAAACAGTTCGAATTAAGGGATTTAAGCGTTGAAACGGGTTTGTTGCGATGACCTCCGCCGTAATATTGAGTCAAACCCCGGACCGCAGAGGATTTTTAGTTGTCGAAATGACGTTTTAAACACAATTCTAATCCCAAAAAACAAATCCCAAATAAGAGGCGTATCGCTTTGCTCCAAAAATGACAGTTCCAAAATCGTCTCCAGGCGACCACCGGGCAATTGGAAATAGGAAGTTGCCTGCCTTATCATCGAGTTCTGCGATAATAACGTTTGTTTTATAGGGGTGTTACGTAGTAATCAAGCGTTTTTCAATTATATGACGACGGATTATCAGTTTCACACTGTTCCTTGCTTAATTAGGGTGGAAAACCTCGTAAAAACCACCCCTGCTATAGCCAGAGCCACATCGTATATACATAATGGTCGACAGACGGACTCGATCCCATGAACGGTATATTGGAATAGGATTAGCAAACGTACATGCTAACCAGTAAACCACAGGTACACAAGTCGTATGGTCTCGACCAAGCAAAACGCTACAAATTATACAGGGGCGTCATCTGCCCTTCGTGTCGTCAGCGTATTTTCTCTAACAATGTCGTCCAACCTAAACTCAGAAGAAACAGAGCGTTTTATAAATTATTTTTAGCGCAATATTACCTCTGGAATCGGCAACATGACCTATATTTGATTATGTGTTTGTTTGATTGGGGTTTAACTTCGTACTCAAGGGTATTTCACTTATATGACGACGTGCCAGCCCAATGGGTGAA
>JAVFBX010227986.1:0-10983 GCA_034783855.1 Mopalia kennerleyi | reverse complement strand
CACAAAACAAGAAGTGGTTATCCAGAAAGTGTATAATTATGTTACCCCACTTCTAAATGTCGTTCAAAACTTATATAGGATACTTTTTGAAATATCAACACAATTGTTTTAACAAACGATGTGGTTTTGGTAATTATAGGAATTGATTTAGAATTAAAAAAAAGAGAACTCATTTTTAGAAAGACTGTCACTTACAATGCCGGCATGTTATTGCAATTGTTTACTTTTTTTTTTAACTAATTCCCTATTATTCTTACCTGACACCAACGAATACATACAGTAAAAGGGATATCATAAACTTGGAAGAAAAAAATGGTTTGTTTTGAAGGATATATTTTGAAAGAAATTTTAAACAAATACATTAACGTCAAAATCCAAGTTTTCAATAATTAAAGCAAATCAACTGGTTCTGCATTGAAGTGTCCTTCTGACGTCTTTTATGACCATCGCTCCTCGCCATCTTATAGACGGTGTTGTCAAAAGAGTTTTTCAAAACTGCCTCTGGAAAAAAAAGTGTGAAAAAAAAATAATTAAAAGTAACTATATTTAAAAATATTTAGCACACAGTACATTTCAATTACAAAACTAACCTGCAAATAAAGTCCCTTAGTGTCCAATTTTCGTGACCAGTGAAAAAAAAAGAAATTCAAATATATAATGCTTTTGTGTGTGAGTGTACTTAAATAGTATTTACTTGGGGAGTTTTTAGTCCAATAAGTAAAGATATAACGCTGTAGCATAATTAGACCATCTAAAGAAACAAGAAATCTGGATGACATTAAAAGTGTCACCCAGAGACCAATTTTCGAGACTAGAGAGAAAAAACAAATTAAATTTCAACTATTACTCTGTGTCTTTGTACTTAAAAATACTTTTAGCGCGGTGGCTAATAAATAAATATGCAGTATGCATGAACAAAATAGCTAACAATAAATTGAACTACAACTATATGACAGCAGTAAAAGCTAGACAAACCTTGCAGACGACGAAATGTTCCGGCGGGATATCCCATAAGGCTGTATTCCGGAAGCAGCATTACGGTACTGCTTCAGTATCTGGCCAGTATCCAGTCTGTATCTTTACCAGGTCAGTAACGGGCCATTTGGTTTTTTACCGGCCCATTAATAGGTTGGTACTGTAATAACATACTGGCAGTAAATGCAAAACCAGTACATGACTAACAACCGTAATGCCTAACTGGGCCGGTATCTGAACAATAGCGGCTAAATTATACTGGCATTCCCTTAAATTTGCCAGTATCGGTCCAATCTAGTTTATTCTGTACTGGTCCAATATGAATAAACGTGTACATGGGCCAGTATCGAGTTTATAACATTAAATTCGTAACGATTATTCCGAATTGGACCAGTACTAGCCCATTGTTGTTAATTTCGATGGCGGTTGGATAAAGGCAAGCCAGCACTGGTCCAGTATTGGGTTAGTACAGTAAACATTTGCCGGTACCAGCCGTAAATAAACCAGTATTGGCCCTGTATAGCAATGTTGATTGGGTTTAGTGTAAATTCTTTGTCATAATATTAAATACCATCTCAAAAACTTACCAATAACAGATATGTTATGATGTAAAGTTTTATTCAGTCCAATGAAATGATTATTAATGTATTAACTGGCATCGATATGACAATCCCTGGATATGTTTTTTAAATCTTCCAGCTTAAAAAAAATGATAGATTTAGCTTTCAAAAGCAGGTGTGTATCTCGTTATTTCCTATTACTTTTTTGACAGTTTATTGCAATTATATCATTAGAATACCTTCCCAAACCATCTGAATTGTTTTTGAAGGACATGAGTAATATCGTTTGTTATCCAAACATGTTCATTTTTATTAAAGTAAAGCTTTGTGATAAATGTTCACGGAATGTGCTTGGTATCACACGAAACGAACTCTGCGTGATTAAGCTATCGTCGTGTAGCATCGCTAGGAAATGGAGAAAATTGGTTTCCGGACGTTAATAGGAGTCACACATGCACCAATATCAGAAACATTTATAACATGCCTCCATGTAAACGCGTATTCATTAAGCAAAATCTTGTCATCATGCCTTACAACTTAACATTCTGTTCGGATTGCAGATTTACGCTTCATGTTACTGATGTCTTAAGTTTTTTGTCTTTGTATATTCGTCATTATAACAAAAAAAAAACTTAATTGGGCAGTAGTTCACTTGAACGAATACGGAAGTATTGTTATGAAAGAAAATAATTGGCAACCAGGAATTTTGTAAACATTTGAACATAGTTTTTAAAGGATTTTGCTTACTTTTCGTTCTACAACAAGCGCAATATCTGTTTCACCACGTTCAAGCTTGTTGGACGTTTCAACACGGTACAACATCATGCAACATATGTTGTATGCTGTTGCATCTTACTAGAGTGGGGTAAATTATAAAACAGAGAAAAGGCTTCAGACTTACATTATATGGCAATTTATATGTAATAATGTAGTGATAGAGCAATGTGCATGCCTTCACCGCCTGACGATCGAACCGGAGACACCTGGCTTTACAGAATGGCTGAGATATATTTGTTTAAAATAGAAAGACACAAATTCACCCAATTAAAGACTATCAATATTTCTACTTAATAACAACCGAAAATTTCAACAGATAAATTATTTTTGTCCATATTTGCTTTCACCTGTTAATATTTTCTTCTTTTCAATTGTTTGATTTCTTGCATTAACACCATACTGGAGATTAAAACAAAGGGAAGCGGAATATAATTTCATCGCTATTTATAACGCTATGAGAACTGGAAAACAAAGATTGTTAACCATTGTTTGAATGGACTTAAACGCCATACTTAAAGCTATTTCACTCGCATGACGGCATGTCGGCCAAATGGTGAAGGAAATCACTCTCGACATCACTGGCAACAAAAACATAAGACATGGCAATCCCAGTAGGTAATACAAAGACAGCACAAAACAGACCCGCTTCATATTGCCCCTTAGCCCGGAAATACTGTACTTTAGTACTTGTCTTTATATTTCTCGTTTATGTCTTTATATTTCTCGTTTATTAATAAGGCAAGGGAATGTCTCATATACAAACTTGGAATCTGTCAGAGGATAAAATTCTCAGCTATGGTTATGTAACAAAAACGATGTAAAATGCTATATATGTACCTGTTGGTTGGTTTATATTAAAAGTAGGACACAACAAATGTTGGTTGCTGTCGGAAAATAGATGAATACACCAACATCAAGCATGTTTGACCATGTTTGAGCTTGTTGAAAGACGCGGTCTACACGGTCAAACAATACCTCCCTACATGCCATAGGAAAAGTTGGTCCTTGTTGTCCAACAAAAGTTGCACAACAAAGAAGACTAGGTACGACAAATAGTGGTCGATTTTGTTGTGGTGTTCATGGATTTAAATATGGTAGTGGCTGTGGATACTTCCAACGATATTGGTACATAGCCCGTGCTAAAGGATAAGTTCTAAATGTGAGCTGAGAGTTAGAAGAGGAGACAATTTTAAATCAATCATTCGACTGCCATCAATGCCTGGTGAAGAGGATTTAAATTCATACTAATTTGTTCTACATTTTTAGCAAAACACGTTGGAAACTGAAAAGATTCAGCCACACGTGGACCAACGTAATCGACGAAACGATTTGTTTACTAATGATATTTTCTCTTTAAGTAGCCCCGTGGGGGAGTGAGTTGGCCAGTCCTGCAGAATACTCCCTCGGCTTCCTCGGTCGATCGTGGGAGGCGAGAAAAGAGGAGCTTTCTGTTGCCCTGGTGTTCTCAGAGCTAAAGGAAACGGGAGGCTGGTCTGTTTGTACGTTTTATTTTTGTCTCCGTCGACATATAAGTGAAATACCCTTGAGTACGACGTTAAACACCAATCTTTTTAAGTATAGATGCAACGGTAGTAAAGTATTTATTTAAATTCTTCCGTCGTTTCAAGTATTGTTGTAGTACAGTTAGACACTGAAGAATTATTCTCGTAGCGTCGTGATGATCCACAGTTTCACACATGACTTTTATATCATTGGCTGCTTTCATTACATTTTTATTCAAGGTATATCTGTCGAGATCGCTTAATTAAACCGTCCGATTTGTTTTTATAGAATACTGTTTCCTAGATGTGTAATCATTTGATATTTGGCAGATAAGTTATCCAGCGCATGTTGGGAGTCGACTAAAAAAAACACGTCGCTCCAGTTAATGTTTTAAGAGAGATATTTTGCCTACAAATCATTACAATATAATGTAAAAATGCGTAAAGTCATAATAAAATGTAGTTTGAGCCTGCTTGATTAACCAGAGGTTTCGAATTATATTTTCATGTCGGATAGGTTTTCAAAAGCATTTAGTTCCACTAAAGAGTTTTTGCTGAAAATAGAAGTAGAACAACAGCAGATATGCCAATTACGTCACAGATGGCATTTTTATCGGACCATTCATATTGCTGAAAACGCCGAGATAGTCTAGCGAGTCTCTCTTTTGTAGATTGTAGCGTCAATAAGTTGAACGTAAATGCGTACACGACATGCTTTCAAAAGATCCCCAGGGGTCGACATACTTTACAATACGTCAAATTCAATTACAGTGTATTGCTACATCTTGGTTGTTGACTTCCACCTACATTACGCAAGTTATCAGCATGTGCTTTGTGGAAATAGAATTGAGTCATAAGATTTGCCCAGCAGTGGGTGACTTACTACACGGCAAGTGCAACATGGTTTGTTAATTGGATTTGTTATATATATTGTGGTCACTGAACGGAGAAGCCCATAAATCATGGATCAACAAGGAAAGTATGCCGTCACATATGGTACCACTTGCCAGTGCTGATGTTGTCAGTTATCCTACACTACACGACTGGCTTCAATGAGTCTATACATTTGATACGCAGCACTTGTCCTGATATCTACAATAACCAATAAATATGACAAGATACTGGGTTTTGAGTTTAAGGCAAAATTCTTATGAGTAAGGCGTTACACTCCAAAAACAAAACAAAACACGCCACTGTGCGTCAAACGAAAGAAAGAAGGAAAAAACAACAGCTATAAGTTGAATCTGGATTGAGTTCGCCACACAAACATCAGAAAACGAAATGGATACTTCACTGCTAAATAATCAATATCGACCTGTGGGCCCGAAGATTCATTTCACAGGCAAGTAGTTGAAAGCGTGAAATTAGATCGCTATCAATCACACCCTATTCTTAGACAACCTTAAATAAAATTTAAAATATATTTATGCGTTTCTCTTTATAACAATTTTGTGATAACGAATGTATTTCCTATAATCACTTCACTGGCACAGGGATGTCGATAAACAGGAAGTCACCTTCCACGTCACTATCAACAAAGAAGGACAAGACGTCCTGTGACTTCCTATTTTAATTTATCGACATCCCTGTGCCGGTGAGATGAATTTTTAGAAATACATTCTATATCCAAAAACTGTTAGATAGAGAAACGCATTAATATATTTATATATTTTAAATTGTATTTGATATATATTTGTTATATATTTATTCACCAACAATACAAAACTGTACAAAACTATAAAACAATTCAGTTGGCGGGATTATGGAGCTGGCTCTATCCCATTGGGTGAAAATATTGATTTAAATATCAGACAGGTGAAGATACAATGAATAAGACATAGATTATAAAATTATATTAACATATATACATACATACATTTCAGACTGCACAAACAATCTAGACGCAATATAAACAACAGACCGGCCCATTACCTCTCATGGCAGGAAGGCAACGTGAAGTGCCTTTCAACTGCCCGCTCTGATTCTCGGAGGCAGGAAAACAAAAACCCGTGCCAGTGACAGCCGCTTTGTTTTGTTTCTTCGCAAAAAATCCATCAAAACTAATCCGTGTGAAGGTCACAGTAAACACATCAGCGTGTTTTTCTTTTTTGTCATAAATACCTGGAATTTGTTTCAGTACCTGACTGTGTTAAGTGGTTTCCTAAGAAAACACAATTTACTTTACAGAAACATTTTGCTGCGGTCAATTCTTCAGCGGTTGCAAGGGCGCTTCCTGCTGCCCTTAGAGCTAACGGACAATACAAAGGTGATCTGTGTGTGTGTCTGCCTTTTGGTTGTCAGATGCATCGAGGCTGAATTTATTCACCCGTTGCCGGCGTCCAGGTAACACCCTGTTGATCTAAGATCCGACCAACAACATGTAAAATTACCCCCTTAGGGTTTTTGCGTCATTTGTGTCAGTCTGTTAATAGCGACTTGTAGTGATCGAACGACACAAATTATTCACTACATCCTTGCTGTTTCGCCAACACACACTTAACCAAAGAAAGCCGTTACACGCCTCAGACAGTAAAATTACCTGACTGTGGAATGCGGTCAAAGAAAACACATTTGACGGAACCCTTTCTTCCGTGGTTAGACATTTAGTTTGTGATAGTTTCATGCGCTGTGCATCTACGCGGGAGATTTGGATGGAGCTTCCTGTTGCCCTAGTGTTTTAAGAGCGAAAGGGCAACACGAAACTGATATGTTTTTGTCGAGAATGATTTCCTCTAACAATTAGGCTTGCATGTTCTCATAGCATTCATTTTTGCGTAACCTCCAAAGTCAACAATCAAACGAATATTGCAAAGGATTAACACCAGAAACCAATAAGGCTGTACAATGGTTCCGGTGGATGGTAAGATAGTGGATGATAGAAAATAGGTCAAGCTGACTTACCTTTTTATCGGTGAAATCAGAGCTGATAAGGACTTCTTTGGACCAAAATAAGTATTGTCTCGTTTCTGTGGTAATTAATTTGATTTATTGGCCGGAGAAGTCTGTCCAAAGAAGATAAAGAGATCGGATCCGATGGTTTCTGGTATTCATTCAAATATCGGACAAAGCTAAATAATAGAAATCGGATAAACCTCGTTCCTGTTTTCACTAAAGCTTCACAGTGATTTGTAACTATGTGGCGTATCCGAATTGAAATAGCAACCCATGGCCTGCTTTGAGATAACCACTGACAGGGATCTGTTTTTTCTCAGCTAAAATTGTATCCAGTTATATAGTTATATATAGTCCTACTATCGACGATTGAAATCTCTGATATTATCTGCCCCTTTTAGACATTCAATATCGCCTGCATACCCAGTATTGTCTATTTGTGTCTGTTTTTGTTTATCTCAAAATTATCAGACGTACTTCGATGATCTTTTGAAATATTAACATTACGCTCTGTTTACTGCAGTAGTGGATTCAATTCTTCTTGATACCTTTGACATGAAATAAACTATTAAAAAACCCACGGAGAATTTGACGAATTTAATTAATGAAACTCCCTACAATGGCTTATGGACTCGGAGATTACCATTGACAGTGGAAAGAAAACCACAGAATTTCGATAATCCCTCACCAGTGGCGGAAATTGATCTTAATCCGATTTGCTCCTTTAATTGTACCCTTTGGCAAGTCTAATTCCCGACGATTGTAGCTGCAAGCTACATGTATGTTGAACGAGACACAATTTTTAAAAAGTCAAACATTTACTTTTTTTTTTAGACAAAAATATTTTGTATAGATTTTCTTTTTGGCCACTTGTCAAAGCTTGGCAGGGTTTTACGAAGGCTGTAGGTAGCAGAATTTGAAGATTTCAACAGTCTTTTTTTAAATGAATGTAAGTCAAGGCCAAGTTATCTAATAATTGTTTTGATCGGATAGTAACTTCTAAGAATGAATGAAAGAATACAAGGGAAAGTTTTTTGCTGGATGATCGTAGTAAATAGCTGTGGCATAAAAGGAAATATATCCGTATTGGATAAGATAATCAGTGCGCAGGCAACTGGATTATTTTGAATATTTACTAGTATTCCATTCAAAAACGCTGATGGGTCATCCTCATACCCCAGAAGGATAACACTTGATACCCAATGTGAAAGTTAATGAAGATTTTGGTGGACTCTTTTGCCTTTTTAAAGGTAAACATTTAAATTTAATACCAATGAAACAAAAATTAAGATTATTTTGTTTGATAGGGGTTTAACGCCATACCTAATGTTATTTCTGTCATGTGACCCCGACAACACTGGCAACAAAAACAAGGACGCAACACAACGACATCACAAACTGATTTGGTTGCATGTTGCCCTTTAGCTGCGAAAGCACCAGGGCAACAATAAACTCCTCCCAACCCGCCCATAATAATTCGAAACTATGGTTACAAATCGTTAGACCCGAGACCAAAGTTCATTTTTCAGTAAGCACATTATCTAAGTCCGTGGCAAAGTGTCGGACATAGGATTATAACAGCAGACTGACATCCCCATTGCGTTTTGTCACGTCTTGGTGTGTTTCCAGTGACCAATGAGGAGTTGCACTCGAATGTCAAAAGAGTGGAATCAAAAGAAACTTGCTCACACCACTGCAGTTTGGATTAGTAAACAGACAGGCTATTTAAACCACTATTCCACGGCACATACACACTGAGTGGATAGGCATTGTGTAAATGTCTATTTTAGACACTTGTGATGTGTGCATAAAAAATAACTCATTTTTAAGAGGTTTTTTCTAGATTTTTAAAAAAGTTGTTCCGAAATTTTTGTTTTGTGCTTCAATACAAATTTGAACTAGTTTATGAGGTGTTTCATTCTGACAAACAAACCATTTAAGTGCACTTTAATTTTCTGTTGATGTTAATATTCACTTTTTGATAGGTTTCGAATTTTCTAAGCTTTAAAGTGTGGTAAATATATATATGTGTAATACTGACTATCCAAGCTTTCCTATTAGTAGGTACATACTGTGTCGACCTACATTATGTGGCTAATAAACAATAGTTTTATTAGCATATATCTTGCTTTTAGGGTCTAGCAAGATCTTAAAGACCTAGTCAGGTATCCCTGGCTTGACGATGGAGTATCGTTAAAAAGTTCATTCAACTGTGCTGTTGATGGCACTACATCTAGCGAAATCTAGAATACGTTCATGAACAGTAGCACCTGTGTCGTTTCCGAATTCTCAGCATTGGCTGTTTCAAGACTCGGGCTTGTTTTTGAGCACAAAAACAAAGACTATATCTGTCTTTGTTTTTCACACAAGAATTTCTGCGAAAAGAGGACGTTTTGAAAACCACTTTTTTTTATCTTAAAAGCCTTATTTGAGATAACATGCACTTAAGCTCACCATGTTGACTTGCCACATATAGGCGGTAGTCCTGAGCAGTCAAACTGGCTGGATTTGTGTAACAGCTCCAACAGCTGATGTTGTCATCTGGTTACTCAATCAGCTCAATGCGCATTATACAAATAATATAAATATCATGAACAACCGTGCATGAATTGGAAATAATGGCTAGACATGAACATCACAGCACAATATAAAAATAGCTTAAACATATCGACGTAGTGTAGCCACTTAGCTGCGATGACACCGAGGCTATAGGAATTAACCGCCAACTGCCCGATATATAGGACGACAAATTGCTCCATCAATACAACCACAATAAAACAACTTAAACAAGTGAACGATTGTACCTTATTTTATTTATTAGAAGTATGTTGTTACACTTAGTGCAATTTTTAGTAAAAAAATGAAATGTTTAATTAGTTGACATGTGAACACTTTTACCCCTAGGCTCTATTTTGCAAACTCAGTCCCCCCCCCCCTCCCCGTCCCTTCCCTTACCACAAACATACACTCAATTGATTGATTGATAGTTGTAAGACCCAATGGGTGTATCACATATTCTTAGTTTGTTACATACACACAAGAAACCTGTTCGATAATTTGGTTTGATAAAGGATGAGTATGGAGGCGAATTATGCGGAGGCATATATATAAGTAAAAATAACTGAATTGTATTTTTGCTTGTTTTCTTTTTTACTTAAAAGCCATTAAATGTACACAGGTATTCATCAAATTTGATTTTTATCTGACAAAATATGTTGTACAACATTAAAATTTAACACAATTAGCTTTATTCAGTACCGCAAATGACCGCAACATATTAAAAACGTAATGCTTTTAAAGTAAAAACGTGCTCACAAAGATAGGGCAAAGTCATATGGCATACAAATTAGAACAATTTCAAATCAAGACAGGTTTTTTACCTACGTTTGCAAAAGTGTCACTTATGTAAACACATGGTGGTTAGAATCGCTGCATTGTATTTAACTTCATTTATATGATAAATATTGTATATGTTTGGCGTCGATTGCTCCCAATTCAACCACGTCAAAGATAATTTTTGGAAACACGCTTCGTGGGAACGTTTTGTTGTTAACGATTCAATAGTATAATGGTCGAAAAGCCATGTTGAGAATGTGAAACTGATGCTGAATTTTTATCGAGCTTTGTGCGGGTTCACCTGAGGTAAAAGACAGGATCGATGCAACTTTCATTATACTACATTGTCAAATTTATCTTTCATAATGAGATTTTTTTTAAAAATTAGGTTAATTGATCATTGTACAAAAACAACGACTACCAAGACGTTCGGCAATATATATATATATAAAACATACTAATAGTGGGTAAGCATCTAAGTAATTCTACTTCGATGTACCGTCCACGGTTCCAGTCTGCCTGTCGACAATCAGGTTTATGAGTCCCACTTTGTCTCCGGCAATCGCGGGGGTGGTGTTTACGAGGTTTCTACTCGGGTTTCCAATTTATTAAAGCAAGGAAAAGTGTAAACTGGGCATTCCGTCGTCATAAAAGGGAGGGTGTTTTTACATTTCGCCGTTTTACTTCTAAACTACTGTGAATTTGCAACACATGTATATATATTCTGAATGATCTTTTTCTGCGGAACAATAATAAGAAAAAAATATTTTGCCGAAAAAGTACATTGCTACTTCTTTTGCACTATTTACGGCAACTGCTCAACTTTACATCAACGTATTATAAATTATATGAACCAAAAAACTGTCATTCAGTTTTTTCCTCTTTGTCTTAGTTTTTTCGCAAAATTGTGTTAAAGGTCAAAAATCCAAAAAATGAGTCAA
>JAVFBX010227975.1:0-10984 GCA_034783855.1 Mopalia kennerleyi | reverse complement strand
GGTATCCCACCTGTCGACATCATGGCGACTTGACGCTGTCTCCGTCGTGGTTTAGCCATACTCCGTATACACACGTCTGCTCTCGTGAAAGACCCACCGTGAACTAACACACTGTCACAACACCGGCCCTTTTATACGTTTTTGTTCAAGTACCCACGAATGACAACAAAAATACAGACGACTCTAAACACTCAAAAACGGTGTTAGTGGGGTATAGGGCAGTCTTTTGTGTGAACGAGACAGCTTGCATCTTTTTTAGTCCTAAAAAACATAAAACAAGACTACTCTTTATAGTGTTTTATAGACTGAACAGTATCAAACTAGATACTAGACCAGTCTCGGTTGTGTTAGCGCTATCGAGCGGTCTTTAGACTGACTGATATGTCTCTTTACATAGAGTATCTATAGACTAAAACGGTACTAAAAAGGGACTAGGACGGTCTTGGGGCTGTGTTAATGGCTATTGAGAGGGCTGGTGTACCGCATGACTGAAGCCACCGAGTGCTTACGTGGGACGTCACTTGTTGATGGAAAAACCCAGCCTGAGCTGACCGATTTCTTCCTTCACTCAGAACTAGGTCACCGCACTGACTCACAGGTTGGTTGCTGACGTCAACAAGTGATGTCACTCACAGCCTTCTGTTGTTGCTTAGGCCATTTTTATCTGTCGCTGAATAAGTTGCTGTGTCAAGAAGTCGCTTTCTGCATCATTCACTTGGCTTTGGCTAGGGACTGACTGACCCACCATGAAGACCTAAAGAGGCCCATACACCTAAGAAACACCGAGCCACCCTCTAGTCGCCGTGAGTCTATCGTTTTCATCACTTTATCGTTGAATACAACCGCTGTTTCACCTACACTCACACGACTGTGGCCAGTGTATCTGATTCCAGCCTCAAACGTAACAGGTCGATCGCTTTAAAAACCACACCACGAGAAAGCCCGTCTTCGTTTACCCTACAACCCATCGCCACTTCAACTCTTTACGTTAGGTAAAGCCAACCATCAGCCCGATATCGATCACCAGGAAGAACATTTCAGATAGGCTGTAGATCACTGTGCAGTTCCCACCAAAAAGGCTTCTCTGACGTCCATGCTGCCTGTATATAGATACCCGCCTCAGCACCAATCAGTCACCCAGCACATTTTTTTCACTTTGAATACTAGCCAGGCTATGCAGAAGATGATGACAACTCAGCAGAGGCAGAGAAACAAGCCAGACTCCTCCTCGAGACAACTCACCCTGGACCAGTTTTTTCAAACCAATGAGCTATTACAGCCAACCCGAGGTGCGAATAGAGACGTGAGTGCCCGGAACACCACAACCGGAGCCCATGGTCTACTATCACGCTGAGTATATCATTCAAGTGCCGGAAACCCAATCCCCGCCAGTTCGCTTGGTGTCCGCCTAGATGGCCGTCTTCCACTGGCTGCGAGAAAGAGCCGAAGCCAGGGAAGCGGCCCGGTTATTGGCAGAACTCTGTCAATAACCGTGATCACACAACCGCGTTGTGTGATAACACTTCCAACGGCCCTTATCAGGGCCACCCAAATTCTTCCGAAAGAGGTCTTCCTCCACCAGACGGCCTTCACTCAAAAGTCTCCATTTTTTTTAACAACAACAACACCCTCCACGTGGTCCACAACAACAACAACATCCACCAAGTGGCACTCAACAACAACAACACCCTCCTCGTGGCCCACAACAACGACAACATCCACCACGTGGCACACAACAACAACAACACACATCACGTGGCCCACAACAACAACAACATCCACCACGTGGCACACAACAACAGCACCTACCACGTGGCCCACAACGACAACAACACCCACAACAACAACACCACGTGGCCCACAACAACAAGAACATCCCTCAGGTGACTCGTACACCCTAACGCCCCGACTCTAACCCCCACACCACGGGGCAACCTCCACTTAGACGGTCACCATGACGACGCGGGACATCTCATGAAATCTCGTGCGGTGCCGTGCGGTGCCAAAAATAATTACTACATAAATACTTGTGAAGTCTCGTGAAATCTCGTGAGGGATCGTGAGGGATCAGCGCTACTATTTATGTATTAATTTGAGCGCTCACGAAGCGCTCACGAATACGACTCGAGCTGCTCACTCTATACTACTCATGTGATTTCCATCTAGTTGAGAACAAAATCTTGAGAATAGCAGGCGTTCAAAAACAAACGATTTTACACAATGTATGACCACCGCCAGTGGCTTAGAATGAATCGTTCTGTTTACTAGGTTAATTCAACACATTTCTAAAATGCATTTGAACAGAAGTGGCAGTTTAATTACAATTGACTTTGGAAATAATTTATTTCATTTATTTTACATTCTATTAACGTGTTTTATGTAGGTGTGTATGAAATTATAGTATATGGATGGAGAAATTGAGTTTATAGTGGTTTTGTATAAGGTTTCCACTGTATGACGGCGTGCCCATGCTATATGTGTGGTTAACACGAAGCTGGACTCGTACTTCGCATGCTGCTCATAGACATGCAGATTCGATCAAATTGATCGGAACACCAAGTTTATGTCCAGGTACTGAATTTTAATCATTTTTGTATTATTACCGGCTGAAACGAAAAAAAGTGTTTTAAAAAAATATAATCAATAATTTTGCACCTTGAACCTATGGAAGGAAAAATAAAAATGTTTTTAAAAATGCAGACGCTCACAGTATTTCTCACCATGAAAATTAGTGACCACAGACACATGCCAAAATAATTCACGTCGTCTAGTTATTGACTTTTGATCAGCTTGATTTCCATCAATTCATGAAATGATAGACCTTGGAAATAAACAAAATTACGGACATATTAACAGGGATTAATTTTGACACGGTGAATAGTTATGTGGACGTCAACACACAGTGAACGATAAATTATTCGGTCTGTAAAATATTTGATTAAATCGAAAGATTTAAAATTGCGTCAAGTTTACGCGTTATATGTCATTTTCGTGCCGGACCCTATATTTCTGTGGAAGAATAGTTACACTATTCAGTTATTTGGTTCAAACATTACTTTGCCAGGAGAAGATTAAAAAGAACATCATTGGTCGACTATCGGGTCACCTGGTTGTTTATTCGGGACTAATTGATGGACATACCAATTACTGAAGGGTTAGAAGCGCTGGAACTCTGGGTAGAGATTGTTTCGTCTCAATGATCAGCCATGTCATATAAAAACTCCATGGACGTCCTTTGTATTTTACCTTAAACAATCTCTTTCAGGTTCTTTATTTAATAAATTAACACATATGTCTGTTCAATTTTATATGCGACACTTACATTTCTTTCAAATTCCAGTTCCAGGAAAAAATATAACTTACATGTCGTTTGTGTCTTTCTTTTCTAAACAGATGTGGTGGCAAAAACATGTGGTGAAAACAGATGTGAGTTTGGAACAATGGATCAGTGTGAAAGCAATAAGATGGATTGTAAATGCCTTCCGGGGCATTATTACCGAGAAACACATGGAGATGAGAATAACAAGTTTCAGATCTGCCATGGTAAGATATCTATTACTCGAACTTGTCTTAACACCACGTCCTCAAACTACATTATAATGTAAGATTTTTCAGTTAATATACACCACAACTTATGACACAATACACAAATTGGATCAACAAACATGCAAAAAGAAATGATATGAACTTGATAAAAACAATCTTTGAGTGCAAACCTAAGTACTTTGTATTACATACGTCTCATTGTGAAGAGCATGGTAGTTTTTTTTTATCATATATTATATAATTATTACATCCGTTCTCCTCTAAAGTCTATATAGATCACTGAAAGTCCCAAATAAAATGTCCCCGCAAACTTAATTGGCTATTAGCATGCTACCATGCCTGTTTGTTTTCCTTTTCTAAGACATTCGTGATATATTCTTAAACACAGTTCCATCTCAACGGCATTAAATTTTTATCTCCTCTGGATTGTTTTAAAATAAATTTGTACAATAAGTTAATAAATGAAATTTAGAGCTCTTGTATATATGCTATATTTTATATAAATATACAACTATAAAAAAAAAATTAAAAAAAATTAAAAAATTAAAAAGGTAAAATTTTGAACTTATTTTTATTATAAATATATTTTAGATTCTATCTTTATATATGTAAATATGTATATTATTATCTCAGCTCTGTGGCAGATCGGCCTGATTGGCTGAATGGATTTCTGAGGATAAATAAAGTTTATTATTATTATTATTATTATATCATCTCACGTCATGCGCGCGGAAGCTGAGGTCAAAGTTAATTGGTGGAAAATAAATTTGTTTATTTCATGTAAAATTAGTGTCAAATATATGTGAAATATGGGAAACAACGCTCAAATATCATTGACTTAAGTAAACACATGTTCTATAGACTTTGTAACACGTATAAACATGATTAATGTCCAGGGCAATGCTATTACAAAATTCAATTTACATGCAATCAACCTTTGACCGGTGAGGCAAGGACCAATCAGTGATCTGTTTTCTTCGACACTTTCCGTACCCGTACAGTTATCCGTGAATGGAAGCAATAACATTACACGAAAACATGTAATGTTTACCTCTGGATTGTTGTGCGCACGCAATCAACCAAAGTGCTCTGCGGATTTGTACACTGAAAAAAAAAATCATACAAGCCCGTATCTCGGGTGAAACAAATGAAACGGAACACTGTTCCTTTAGTATGTATAACTTGTTGCAAATAAATCAAATTTCGTCTGCTGTAACTATGTTAATAATCATGTAGCTCAAATAACGTCATAAAATCAACACAAGAAAAGTTTTCAGACATAAACAAGAACACGTGGAAAACTCATATCATAAAAGTTAATACATGCGAATTCCCTGCAGGGAAATGACCCAATCTATACCCGAGAGTATTTACGATAGGGAAATGGCCATTGGCTGTTTCGACAGGGCAAAAGTCACGACGCCTAGCGGACAGACGGTCAGCCGCCGTCCTTGAACTGCTGGAGTTTAAATGTTTTACTCACGTCGGAGTTTGTCATTTTAAACTTGATAACAAAGCACAAACTTTTTTTCATGATGCGACTATTTTATTTTTCAAATCGTCTGCGCCAATACGCAGGATTAAGATTAAGATTAAAACGTTAAGTTGGCGACGTCTGTACATCCTTAGAAACCGTTTGTAAGAACTTTGCGCGCGCTGAGCTTGTCAAACAATTGTGTTCTCCGTTATGTTAGATTTACGTTGTCATGTTTTCGTCTATAGCGTCTTTCGTCCGACCATATTATTTATTGCAAAGGTACAATTTTAAAGCTATATTTTCCTGAAAACCACAAATATGCAATGTTAAAGTATAGGCAGAAGTTGTTTTTCGAAGACACGTGACTCTTTTGTAGCAAGGTCATGACTCTTAACCACCCTATTATATTAAAATTGGGGATGTATATCTGAACAAATTTGCTTTCATAAAATATTTGAAAAATTGCAATGATAACTACATCAGAAATATCTCCTCATTGCAAATAGCCCTTAAAACTGTAGCCTGTGATTGTTTGGTATATTGGGGCTTAACGTGGTGTGGTACTCAAGAGTGTTTCACTTACAATTCTGATTAGGGATGGTCCACTTTTTACTCAAATGCGGTGGAAAACCTAGAAAGAACGCCTCACGATTGCTGGAGTGAGATGGTACATTGTACATACCAGTATAAATGTGATTGTGTTTTAGAAATAGAGCAACTTCTTCGTTTAATAACCCGTCACTTGCTGACATCTTTGCTTTCTTCAGAGACGTGCGGGACTGTCCCTTGTCGGGCTAATTATCAATGTGACAGGGAATCATTTAGCCGACCCCTTTGCATTTGTGCCGAAGGTTTCGTCCCATCGAGAATTACAGGGAAATGCGTTTGTAAGTATATTAATTTTAGCTTATCATAATTTGTAATTTGGTATAATAATCTGTTGCCATTTAAAAATTATTTCCAAATGCTATAGCTTTCGCAAACTAAGAATTTGACTGCAGTCGAATCCGTCAAATTTGATATTGTTTCAAATATAAAAATGTGTTTATAATTTACCTCCTATACCTCTGGTAGCGTGCACATGACGCCGACTGCTTGGTCCGTTGCCAATATTCTGTCGTTGTATCATTGTCGCTAAAGGGTGTGTATGCGAGGGGGTGTGCGTGTGTGCGTGTATGTGCGTTTGTGTTGGTCAGTTCCACCTGTTAAATGAACTAATTAACAGCTATGCTTACTCAAATGCGAGTGCAATACTGATGTTTGTCTTTGAAAATATGCAATAAAAATAATAAGTTTAGGTTGAAAAACAGTTGTCTTTCCCTTTCGGGGATCCGTACGGGATAAATACCGCGTCAGTACGGATTTAGGAGTACACAGACACGCCTTAGCACTTTTTGTGCATGAGGAACTTTCGCAGCGGTCGGGCTACGGATTCACCCCCAGTACGGCCTCCCCAAAAAACGTGCTGACTAAAAACACGCACTGTGGGTTGTGATCCGGGCTTGAGCAGTATGTCAATGGTGGAGAACGATATCCGGCTAGCCACTGGAACGTCTGTTTGGCGTATTGAGATCATAGTAAAGGGTTTCAGTTGCATGGCGACGATTGTGTTTCTTACATACAGTGGAAAGGCGTCAGAAACCCGCGTGAAACCACCCGAAGTTTGCATGAGCCACCTGGTGTGAATGATCCGCAGGTTTCTGGGGAATCTACTCTGTGAACAATACGTGAAAGGAGGCTCTGTTAAACAGTTTAACCACAGAGCCACAGCCCCCAATTAAATCTTCAATAAAGCTAAATAAAACTATACGTATATTAGGCGAGAAACGTTCAGCTGAGGTGTCAGTTTTGTACGGCTACTGTTTCTTAATCAACAAAAAAGCGAAACTGTTTAATTCGCCGAGCTTGACGGGGTCTTTCAGCACCGTGCTTTGGAGCTGAGCGAAGAACTGGTTGAGCAGGGAGTCTTGGTCAGGGCGTGAGCGAGATGGATTTAACCCTGCTCTCAAAGTGTTCTCACTCCAAAGGCGAACGTCAAGCAAATATCCACGAGCTTTTTGCAAAATTCTTTCATCTACAACAATAAATGTAAGCATTATGTCCTGATCGCGACATTTAAATATGGATGTCAAGAATCCATAGATCTAACTGATTTAGTCGACCAATTTGCTTACTGATAGCCACAATTCGACAAAATAAGAATTGAGGGAATATTCTACAAAAGCAAAATAAATTACCCAAAGCGCCTCTATGTTTAACCAAAAACTTAGGTTTTGTTTGCAACACCCTCTCCTAATTACAGTGATGTACTTTCCTCTAAATGGCAGTAGATATACTGTATTTCACAATGACCACTAAATCCAACGGCTGGCATTCAGTCGCTTACGCGACAAACCTTATCTAGTAACACAATAAGCTACAAACCTTTACTATTGAACTAAGACGTACCTGCGTTTATGTTTCCGCTCACATTATCCCCGTTTGTTGATTTGTCCCCATAATCAGGTTTAGGGACATCTCGGGTATTTATATCTACAAGCTCCAATCCTGCCTTTCTGACCTCCGTGTTCTCACTGCTAAACGGTTTTTTGTATTCTTCAAGAGATCGGTGATAAAAAGTGAAGGTAGCCTTTTCATATTCTTCCTTAATGACAGAACAAACAACAGGGACAATTAGATGTGAAGAAACTAGGCATTTGATTAAAACCGTAACCATCTTACCTCCATAGCAAAGACTGCTCAGTTAAAACCCAGGACCATGTTTTGTGGGCATTCAACATCCGGCAAATTACTAGTCATCCGCTGGAACTAGACAATGGAGTTCTTTTCAATATCACTAACAAATTTAATTATTTTACAGGATAGCTCCTGGAATAACCATATCGACAACATTTCATCGTTACATGGCTTTTTTTAGGATGTGTGGTTTTCTTGACGGATTGGGATGGCTGTGAAATGGGTGAAATCATTTTAAATACAGTCTGAAACTCCAAACAAACAAACAAACAAACAAACCACTAGTCGAACATTAAATAAGGTTAATTTAGACCAGTCAATATTGCAATGTTTTTTTCTCCTCCGGATTTCAGTCGATTTTGTGTTAATATATGCAGATGAACTTTCTGACCTTTGTTATTTTAGCGGAGGAGTAGAATTCCCTCCAGACAGTGTCCAGCAGTTGGTAAAAAACATAACGCCTCCTACCCTCATGCGCTACAACCACTATATGGCCACCTGAAAACCAACATACATTTGTTTTTTATTTATTCGCTGTGAGACCAACAAAATAGGGGCAGACATCAGAATGACAGATCAAGTAAAAAATACGTCCTAGATAAATTGATAATCATCTTAAACATAGTAGATGTTTTTTTAATCCAACCTGAACATAGTGGATACCAGCATAAAACATAGTATTAGATACAAAGAAGACTTCGCATTGTACAAGAGTAGCGTAACTCCGAAGAACGGACAATCACTTTGATTTCAATGTTTTGGCGATTTTTTTGCCATCTATATTTCCGCGAATTATTCTGCCATCTTCATGAAGATGAAATTTTGAAAATCATAAAATGTTGATGATGGCGAAATATTGAGACCAAAGTGAGACTTTCGTTCTTCGGGAGCCAAGCTCCAGACAATTCATCTTCTAGTTAGAAGGTCGGTTTGCTTGAGTGATCTGGATGGCCCTTGAAGGTGGTTTAAATAAACCGACATATATAACTAACATGAATTGTTCGTCATTTATGTAGTTGTCACCATATTCTACTGGTTGGTGATTTGGTGCCTTACTCTGACGGCGAGCAGTGGGTTCGAATTTTGAACATTAAACCTACCGTGTTTGAGTTCTTTCGCCCTGTGTAAGAGGAAGTTGTTCCAGTCGGACTCGGCTTGTTTAGCGAACAGCTTCAATTCTCCGTCGTTCTCACAAGTCACCATGGTTAGCGAGTCACTCAAATTACACGGGCTGTCGAAGAGACACATCAATTTATCTGTTTGTTTGTTTGTTTGTTTGCTTGGATAATTGGGGTTTAACGCCGTATTCTTGGTTATTTCACTCATATTAGGGATTACCAGCTGAATGGATGAAGAAAAAGTCATATACAAAAAAGACAATACAGGACAACCAGACGAAACAAGCTATCACAAAACTGATCACCAGGGCAACAGGAAGCTCACACTCAACTGCCCTCCACATTGGTTGATCAATCGAGGTTTAACGCCGTGCTCAAGAGTATTTTGGTTACATGATGATGGACCGTAAGTAACCACAAAGCGTGGGGGCGTAAGCCCAAGGGGCAAAGGCAACCACCAACCAGGTCAGTGGCTGCGAACGAGTGCTTCTTTAATTGGGAGTTTACATAATTTGAGGTTTTCACGCATATGTCGTCGTGCAAACCCCGATGGTAGAGGAAAGTCAGGAATCGCTTTGACGTAAAAAAACCCAAGGCAAAACAGAACCATTACATCAGCTCAAACCAATTTGACATTGACCCACATTCGTATATTTTTAAGCAGCTGGATTTTCCCGTATAACTGTGGCGAAGACTAGAGTTCCAGTGGCGTCGAGGGAGGTGTCCTTCATCCATTCGGCTGGCACCCGTCATGTGAGAGAAATAACCATAAGTGCAGCGTTTAACCCCAAATCGAACTACAAAATTGTTTGTTTGTTTGGGGTTTAACGTCGTATTCAAGGGTTTTTAGCTTATATGACGACTGATTGTCCACTTCACACTGTTCCACCCCTCATTATGGATTGTTTGTTTATTTGTGACTCACTCATATACCTGAGGGTCGACAGACGGACTCGATCCTGTGTACGATACATCGAAGTTGGCTTCTGCAAGCGCGCTCGCTAACCACTAAGCAACAGCCGAGAGCCTGAAGAGTTTGGAACATTAATATTCCCCAAGTGCTATGTAAATACAACACGATAACGAGCTGCATGGGACCAATTCAATCAAGTATTTTCTGAAGTTAAAACACTACATTTAAGATCGGTCTTATTTCATTTTTACTGTTATAATTATACATGCAATTATTACTAAATAACCTAATCATAATGGCCAAACATTAAATATTTAAATTCAATACTGTGAATTTTGATGGCCAAACATATGGGTGTTCCTCGTTTATTAAAAAAACGTAGATATTGGATGCATATAGTGGCGGCGGCGGGTGTGTAGTGTTTGTATTGATTGGTGGTGCCCATCGAACGGATGACTGATTGATTGGTGTTTTACGCCGTGCTAAAAGGTATTTCACTTATATGACGGAACTGCACTCAAACAATAATTGACACTACCACAACCAAGATGTCACTTAGGCCTAGATGTGAAGTGTGTTGATAAAGCTGGAAGTTAATTTTCCTCCGGTGCTCAGTAAAGACAGCTTTTCTACTCTGCAAACAAACTGTCCTAAGCCAGAGGAATCGCGAACTGATGAAACAAGTATACAAAACATAGAGCAGATATGGTTTGAATAGCGTAGTCTTCGCTTATTTTTAAAGGTTAGGAAAGCATAAGTAGCTTAGCTTCGTCTTAGTATGACGAGTAGGCCGAAACGCTATAGACTTACATTTGAGATAAGTAGTGAACCGCCATTGCTGTGTACATGAGATGCATGGATGAAGGGGGCATACAGGCCGAATACATGTTGTTAGCGTTCGCCACTGGGAACACGTTCTCGTATTTGGTCAGACATGTTTCGTTGGGAGGATCGATTCCTAAAATTAAAAAAAAAATTAAACTACATTAATATCCCATAAGGGCAACACTGATATTGCATAGATTAACTGTCTAACAATATTTGCAATGGCTGGCAGATGGCAGGAAGCTTCTAGTTGCCGAATTTGTATTGCCTTTTGTGCTTGTCATGTCTTGACTTTGTTTGTTGCCAAAGAATGGGAAGGGGGGGGGGGGGGGGGTAAGGATTTCGGGAGGCCACCCACTGGAGGGTGTC
>JAVFBX010227964.1:0-10985 GCA_034783855.1 Mopalia kennerleyi | reverse complement strand
CCTACCTACCTACCTACCTACCTACCTACCTACCTACCTACCTACCTACCTACCTACCTACCTACCTACCTACCTACGTACGTACGTACGTACGTACGTACGTGCGTGTATGTATGTATGTATGTATGTATATATACGTATGTATATGTATGTATATATATATGTATATCTATGTACGAGATAGAGCACACGAAGCAAACAACCGTTTGCAGGCTATGAACTTCAGCCATCCATAGGCTTACTGGTCAATAGCTTTATCAGATGAAGCCAATACATGTATATGTTATGCCCATCTCAGAATGTATACGGTACACCATAATTGCTGAATAGACGAGAAACATATGAAACGGTATTTATTTTTAGACACAGCAGATTGTCTACCCTAAAGCCCTGTATTGATCTTCCTTAAAATGACATTTATAGGACTCCGCGAAAAACTGTTGTTGTGTGAATAGGCTACGACCAGAAGTTGTTTTGGTTTTTTATACAACATATTTAAAATGTGAGATTTATTGCTATTGCTTTTTTAAAGCTGAACGTTTTCCATTAACAGTGTAAAAAATTGGATAACCCGTTGCTAACAGTATAGCTTCTAAACAATTTAAGGCAAGGAGTAACAGTAATTACCCTACAGAACTTACTGAATTTTGTCTATGTAGGCCTATGTTTCCCTTACATTTATGCACATGCTGTAGATATTTTCAGGATGTAAATGATGTACATATTTTCAGGATGTAATGATGATACATATTTTCAGGATGTAATGATGATACATATTTTCAAGATATAATGCTAATTACATATTTTGAGGATGTAATAACGATCAGGCTACATATTCTGAGGATGTAATAACGATCACATATCTTGAGGATGTAATGATGATACATATTGTGAGGATGTAATGATGATACATATTTTCAGGATGTAATGATGATACAAATTTTCAGGATATATTGCTAATTACTTATTTTCAGGATGTAATAACGATTACATATTTTCAGGGTGTAATGATGATGCATATTTCAGGTTGTATAATGATGATACATATTTCAGGATATAATTATAGGTTATTCTGAATCCAATATGGAGTTTTATTGTACGAGTCCACGTCGGGTTGAAAGTCCGTATTGGGCGAGCCGCCGAAGGCGTCGAGTCCAATACGGACTCCTTTTAACCTTTTTATTATACACAGAGAGGCATGATGTAGAAGGGGTGACTTAGCTCAGAGCATGTATGTTGCATTTCAGAACATCCACAGGCTTATGAAAAAACGTTGTGAAGAGATAACGTAATGACGTCTTAGAACGTATTTTGTCATCCTCGACAGTGTCCTAATGACGCCGCTGATTATGACGTCATGCTTTTGTACATAAACGCTTCTTTCAGTGGAGTAGCGTGACGTTGGATCCAATATGACTTTTTCCCAATCCAATATGACATTCGATCAAATCCAATATTTATAGGTTATTGGATTGTATGGTCCTGTATGGACGAGTCCTGGCGCTGCTGGAAGCTGCGACCTTGCGAGCAGCTTTCAAGCGCCAGGGCGAGTCCATACAGGACCATACAATCCAATAACCTATTTATTATACACTCACTTGTCCAAGTAATAAAAGTTGAAACAAAATTATCGACAATCAGCCATTTAAAACAGATATTTCTTTAATTCATTTCAGTAGCTCACTATAATTTAATTACGTTGCGTGACGTTTACGGAAATAGATGACGTTAGTGTTCATTCTTTTCTTTGTGACGCGCAGAAATATATGTTTACGCAACACAGAAATGACGTCAGTGCGACGCGTCAGTGACGTCAGAAAGATCGGTGTCCAATATCGTGCGATATTGGACAGTTGTAGTTTGTACATAATATCGCACGAATGGACAGTTAGGTGTATAATAAGGTACTCTATTGTACCGTCACGTGGTACAAACGGAGTGCTTTCGTTGGATAACACATCCAAGTGTATAATAAATCACCCAATCTGACGCTCAATACTCAAAAATCAACACCGAATCAGACGCTCAACATATCACAATATATCACCCAACCTGACACAACGTCACAATATATCACCCAATCTGACGACCAAAAGTCACAATATATCACCAATCTGACGCTCAACAAGTCACAATGTATCCGCCAATCTGACACTCAACCAATCTCAAAGTATCACCCAATCTGACTCTCAACAAATCTCAGAGTATCGCCCAATCTGACTCTCAATAAATCAGGAACCATAAGTCAACCTGACTCTCCCCAAATCACAAACCATAAAGTCATCTTGACTCTCAACAAATCACAAATCATAACTCAAACGGTCATTCAACAAATCACAAAAGTGTGTATTATTTATATGTACTACTGAAATACCAGCTTTTCTTCACTCGTTATGGTGATATTTCCCTGTCATTTAATAACACTTTATTATTATTATACGCTTAACTGTCCATTCCTACGATATTATGTACAAACTACAACTGTCCAATATTACACGAAATTGAGCACCGATCTTTTAGACGTCGCTGATATCTTGTTCTGACGTCCGTTTCGTGTTGCGTATAGACATGTTTTACCATCCATCACAAAGAAGAGAACGTACACTGGGGTCACCTATGTCCGTAAGTGTCAAGGAACGTAATTAAATGAAACCGAGCTACAGTATTAAATCTAAGAAATGTCTGTTATAACTCTCCGATGGCCAGATATTCTGTTTTAATTTTAATCACTTGGACAAGTGGGTGTGTAGCATATAGGTTATAAGATTGTATGGTTCTGTATGGACTCGCCTTGACGGTAGGAAGCCGTTCGCAAGCTCGCAGCTTCCGACAGCGCCAGGACTCGTCCATATATAACCATACAATTCAATAACTCATAATTATTTGGTTTCAGATGTCGTCGGTTCCATTATAGCGTTACAGAGGAACGCGGGATATCACCACGCACCAGAGAGAGTACGTTATTATGTCGCCACATATATCGAATGATGTTCTTCTATTTCGAGCCTCTTTTCGAAATTAGTTATGTTGTTCCATACTCGCTTGGTTTGAAATTGTCAAGAAAAATGTGAAAAATGTTCTGAGTTGCGAATTTATATTTGAACAGCATAACATTGCTGTCGGGAATGGTTGAAGGGATAACCCATGTAACGTTTCCAGTCTTCCTGGTCATCTCTTAAATGTCTTTATCAGTCTCTGTTTTATTTTGTTGTTGGTCTTTTGATGGAAAGGACAAGTCCATGGCGTCTTCCTTTATTTATTTTAATATTTCCATTTTGTATTGTTGTATATACTCCATGGTAAATAGATATATCTAAATATGACTTTTGCATCACTCAGTCGATCAATATAAAGGGTTTTGCAGTGCTCTTTTTTCTCACCACGACATTTTAAAGATAATATACCAGGAACTAAACCTCATAGAGGTGGATAAAGTCTGAACTGATTGTAAAGCGCAGCCATGCAAAGAGGGTGATGCTATTGTCATTTAAAAAAATATATCTTATTTATTTATTTATTTATTTATTTATTTATTTATTATATAGAAGAAATTAAAACAGTACTTAAATGCGCACACTGAAAATAAAGTTTCCAAGTCAATAGAGTGAAGAGGTTTATTGGAATGGAAATCCCAACAATGGCCTTCACTTTAACAGCTGGGACACACATAAACTTGTTTCGTAACTATCTAGAGTCCGGATTTAAACTATATCTAAGGAAGTCTCGACGAGAATTAAATTCTGTACAGGATTACAGGAGCTGACGTGCTAGGCATTGCTAAGATGATTCTCCTACATGTCTGACACATCTCTGGGTGGATTACTGCACAATCCCTGGAAGTAATGATGGTGACAAAGAGTTCGGATATGTCAGCTTGAAGACGATATCTAGACGAAATGAAACAGCTTATTAAATGTTCATCAAATGGAAAAGCTATTTGTCAGACAAAACTTGAATAACCTGACTCACCATGCTGCAGTGCGTTAGACGTGTAATGTGTTTTAATGCGTACAAACAGGTAGCATATTTATATCGACCACATAAAGCCGAAATGCGGCTGTATGTTGAAGAATATACTTTTTCGGAAAAGCCGTTTTTCTGTGTACCAGAGGTGAATAAAGGCTTGGATAATATCTTAAAAGTGGCTCAAATAAAGATAATTGAAACGATTAGCAATGTTCACGACTATCCGAACTGTCTCGAATAAAGGGATAATAGTTATTTAAATGTGTACATACTGGAAAGGCTTATTTCGAGCCGGTTTGTGTATTGTTATTGCGGGCGGTTGAAAAGAAACTCCTTGATGCTCTGGTGCTTTCAGAGCTAGAGGACAACAGGAAGCCTATCTGATTAGTGATATCTCTGTTTTGCGTCTTGTGATTGTCCTGTCTTGTCTTTAGTTTCTAGCAGTGGTGTCAATGATTGTTTCCTTCACCCAGTGGTTGGTTCGTTAGCATATGACTGAAATAACCGTAAGTACATGCATCGTTAAATCTAAATCAAACAAACAAACAAATTATATCGCTATAAAGTGTCGGTCATTGGGCAACGCTTGCTTTCATGTTAAGGTCACCACGAATGCGAATACCTATCTCATTGTAATGTATTTACAGCCAATAAAGGTACGACCATGTGACGTACGATAACTTTTGAAATAAGGCCTGCCTCTGAATCGCCAATAATATTGCATCCCTATGTCCTCTTACCTCGCTTAAAAATACTCGGCTCTCTTCTTTTTTGAAGACTGAATCGACGAGTTCAAACACATAAAACATGCTCCCATGCAACTAAAATTATATTGCAAGCATTTCCTACAGGGCTATGTATAGATTTTGAAACATCCTCCATAAAATCATGCCTTGGTACACCCATGCCGCGTTAGATCATAAGCTAAGCGATCAAAAATGATGTGGTACTGCTGAGGAATGATTGATTTTGCGTGACACTGATCGTCAGAGTGGTCGTTTAATGGAAAAAGCTAACCTAAAAATGTTCAAGGAAGAAAACGAGATGGCTTAAATCAAGGTCAGGACCTACAATGTTTGCATTTCGGCAGATCCATTGCAGAAAAATGAAAGCTTTCGCTTAAATCTAATGGTAAGGTGGACTCCTTAAGCGCAGCTAAAGTCACCTCACGTTTAACTCCTATATATACGTATACCAATGGACAACGTCTAACCTGTTAAAATGTCCCCGGTATAACCTGGGATATTATACCGAGTTTTAAACTATATCCGAGTTTTAAACGCGTCTCTTGCTGTTTTATCCTATCGATCGGTTACTGTGGTTTGGAATAAAAGAAGCCGTAGTCTTACGCCCTAAACATCTACAAAAGGCTACAAGAAACTATTTCATAGAGTAGTTTTTTGCATTTCCAATTTACCCATAATTGCGGGAGAGTTAATATACACATAAGTTTTGTATGTGTATATGTTAATTCTGGTTTTATATACATGTGTCTTTTTAAAATTTATTTAGAGCCCTAATACTATGAAATCGTTACAGAGGCACGGAATACTTACATTGGTACCTTACATAATCCACAAACATAAACGTCTAATCTCATTTAATAGATACAGGTATAGGGCTCGGTTTAAAAACGCAGAATTCTGAGTGAGCCAAACGTGCGCAGTTAATCATTCAGTCATTGATTTATTTCCTCTTTTTAATTTTTCTTTCTTTCTTTGACTTGCTTGTCAAGTACAAACATAACTGTTTGGATCATCATATTGCATTCCAGTTTATCAGTCTAATCGGGAAAACTAATGGCTCGAGAAAATCGCAAAAAGAAGTCGAACCTATAAAGAGTTATTCTGCATAAAAAATTAATTTGAATTCAGGAACCAAAAAACTGTGCAGGGAAGCAGATGCTTAAATACATGATTCACATAACGTATAGAAACTTGTCGAGATTTTTACTTTAATTGTTGACTATACTGTATATTATTTGTTTCATGCTTGGCGAAATTTTAGTCCACATGTTTATCAAATTCCTTTGTTGACTTTCATACATTAATTTATAATCGTGTTGTTGTTTGGTAATTTCATTTTATTGCAAGTTTAGAATAAAAACACCTTGGAAATCAATTCTTTTCGTAATGCGTACCGATTTTCTTAAAATGGCGGGATACGGTATCATGACAGTTTTCTTAACCCTGTCTATGACAGCCGCTCGTCTCAGTTGTAGTTTGTGCCAATTCGATTTAGCGAATACTTTCTGGTATGTTCTTGCCAATCGACATTTTAGAATGAAAATAATCTGTTACAAGTTTAGTACAGGCAATCAACGAATCTGAAAACTAGGAAAAAAGATGTCCAAAATTGCAAACGAATTATCATTGAACACTGTGTACACGTTCAGTAAAAACATGCTGATATATAAAGGGTTTTTATATTCAGTTATTTAGATTTCTTTGGTCTGGTCATATGAGCTGTGTCATGTTATCCCCATGTTTTGAAAGGGTGTGAGTTTGGTTTTGTTCAGTTTGTACATTTTCCCTTTCATTAAAACTATTCAAATGGCATTTTTACCACCAACATTACAAAAATTAGAATTGTAATCTTCATGTATCAATGCATTATTTTTTTTATACAAAGACCATGAAAGCACAATGACTTTTGAGATCGCTTATCAATAGTATCCGTCCCTATGGGCACTGATATTGGGCTTTATATTGACGACTGAGCATTAAGTACACAGACGTCAATTGAATGGGAACCTTTATATGGAACACAAATTATGAAATAATTTATTAAAACGACAGATGTTCAAATAGGTTGTAGCAATAACATATTCAACAGCTGTGAACTGGGCTTCAGAATGACGTATAATATATTGAATTGGCTGGGTAAAGATGCGTTTCGCCTGCCGGAATAGCTATCTCTATCAAACTTAACAAAGAGAACTGTCATCGATTTCTTAAAAGTTTACGTTAGCTGGATATTGTATCATTGATTCCCCCCGTCAATAGGACTTAATCCGGCCTGTATATTGGTGTCAGTTTGACAAATAGCGTTCGGTGGTGCGGGAAGATATTATAATAAAGGCTCAATTAAATTCGCATTTACTCTCTTTATTAAATTGTCTGAAATGCCCTCTTTTTATTTCCGGGTCAAACAGAAGTGTTAAAGAAGACAGATGCTCACATCAGTACATTATGAACTAGTTCTCACTAGGCTGCGTTTATTTAAATGTCAATACGTACCCTGGATAACTTGGACACTTATACAAGCTGTTGATCCGGCGGTTTATTGTTCAGTGGTATTATCATTAATTTCCACTGTCTGACACTGCTCGATCACGTATCAGTTACAATGCATCCATAATTAATTCAGAAGATGGAAACTCCACCGTTGAAAGGTTTCCTTTTGTCTATACTGATAGACGTAGCTATCAGATAAACAAGTCCCATATTTGCTACATAATTTAAAAGGTTTATCTTTTTGAAAACGCAATTCTACATAATCCTCAAAATATTTCTTATGTTTTCCATCTTTAATTATATTCGCCAGAAACCCTAAAGCATGTTTTGAACTAACTTTTTAAAATTTATATATAAGAATGTCACCAGTCGGATTTTAAAGAAACTCTATTTTTTTTTTAAATATCCCAACTAGAGACAGCACATTGATTTTCTATATTCAGTTTTATTGCTATTAATTTATTTGCGTAAATTTGCAATATTAACTTGATCAGACAGTGTTTAAAATGCGATTTACTCTTGATCAAGCAGTATACAAGAAGTGTTGACTCTTACGAAACACATTGTCGTCATTTGTAAAAGACTTCAACTTGTGTTATCCCAAAAATGAATAAATAAATTACAAATTGTGACATTGGATTCTAATGAATATAAACATATAATCAAGCATTTTTTGTAATATTAATACTCTGTTTAATTATATATTACTCAAATTTAAGTCCTGTTCATGCTATAACATTCCCACAATGTCCATATAGTTCGAGACTAGATCAAATCAAATTTGTATGACAGACTCACGACCTATCATTGATTGATGGCAAACTGAAATATTTAACATATTTTAGTATTTGGAAAGTTACACGTCCATTGGCCAATTAATGCTCGCATTTTAGAATGACAACACGACAAACAATCGTTGGAACTAAGAATATTTGCCCGTCAAAATATAATGCGTTACTAGCATTACAACTCTAACTAATAAAATATACAGCATTTCGGAAACAGAATGACAACAATGGGTGCGGGATTGCAAGTGTACTCATTGGTATAAATGATATATTGGGGTTGAACACCGTACTAAAGGTACTCACAATACGGCGTATAAGCCAAAAGGGGACAGAAACCACAATTGAAGACGCAATTGGTACAAAACAAAGACAAGGCAGGAAAATATATGACCATCAGAGGATGTTATACAAAAACATCCTAAACATCATATTCTCCTCATCTATAGTCTTCGAGAATGGAATAATGTTTCGTTGGAATTAAAATAGATAAATTTAACATAGGTGCTCACAAGCCCTTTTTTAGAATTAATTCCAAGTTACTTTATAAAAATGTGCGTACGTTCTAAAGTGGTCTATTTTGGTTTGTAAGCTAATGTCTCTGACATCGAGTGTTAGTATGTTGAAACAGTCACCAGATTTCCTCAAATTTCATTCGCTGTATGCATTGCATTTTATGGATAAAACAGGTGCTCGCGGGTTTTATTCCAACCAGTTGTCGCGTGTTTTTGTTCAAGTCTATTCATCTTCCATTATTTTGATAATTTGTGTGTCACTTAGCAAGTGAAAGGTATCAATATTTTCGTTATTTTGAGATAACACTTTCTTAGGTTGAACAGATTATATAGTTCAGAAAATTTTGTCCGTTCGGGAATTGAACTCACGACATTCAGATTTAGGTACCGAATCGCTAGCAATAAATGCCGGCGATTGTAGAAGGCCCGGTGCATGGTTGAGTGGTCTATGTGGCCGGCATTTACTGCTAAGAAACTGTTATCTTAAATAACGAAAATACCGTTCCATTGTTTCGTCTAACATATAAAGTTCAATGTTCAATTCAGTTCAATTTAATTCCAATGAAAGTTAAACCCTTTTCAGATTGCATTTTTTCTTTTGTATATTTCCTGTTGTAGTAATGTCTTAACAATAGTCCTTTTATTTATAACCTTACAATTTCAAATACATACGCTGTTCAACCCATTCATATGTTTGTTTTCATTTTGATTGCAGGACTTGTAAAGGTTGTTTTGTTTTTTTTTAAATGCCAATAGCTTTAGAACATATGTTGAAAAGGTAATAGTGAAAGTTTTGCAATCTCGGGGAGTTTGCAAAGCAGGCGGGCCTAAAATTGCCGCATTGAGAAGTAATTAAAAATGTCACGAATGTTGACCGGTTTGACATCCAAGGACTGCCTACAATGTCCCCTTTTTGATATTCCGATAGTCCCATTCCAACAGTAGACAATTAAAGGGACACACAACTGTTTTTCCACCTAAACTTATTATTCTTATTTAATGTTTTCAAAGACAAACGTCTGTATTGCACTTGCATCCGAGAAAGCATGGCCAATTATAATAAGTTAATTTAACAGGCGGCACTGACGTCATTGTTCGGAAGCACGGTAGGTCACCAGTGTGTCCGGTTGCTTATAGATGCATTGGAAGGCATCTATAACAACACGGCGTATACACAAGTTTGGTCATCCAAGCGCAATGTTAACCTGTTGTATAAATATCAAAATAGCTATTTGAGTTACACATACGTTTAGCATGTTGTCCGCGGACATGCGGCTTTAAAAAATCAGGATTTTAGTACCAGGATGATATGTTCAAGCGGTTGTTTGTTGTTGTTATTTCGCTTTGGGACGAAACCCTCACTTTCGGTTTTATATGAAAGCATCCACCAGTGCAGGCAATAGGGGACAGCCAAGACTAGATGATATAACTACCGTTTTTTCGAACGATGACGTCATTTCTGTTTTTAAAATTATCTAATTAACGGCTATGCGAATTCGATTGCATGTGCAATTCAGATGGTTGCCTTTGAAAATATGCACAAAATCGAAAATCGAAAATCGAAAATGAGTTATCTTTCCCCTTCAAGTTTTAACACACACCGATGTGTAATCGCCAAATTACTGGCTGTGGTGTATTTGCAATACACACGAATATTATAGTACAGAAAAGTTGTCAGAGCATAGAGTGTGTTGTGAGTGTCTCGTTTCAGTTTATGAGCCTCGTTGTGAGACTGACATTAGTACATGTTCTCTATCACGTTATGAAAAGGTATAGTTAGCTAAATAAAACACATTAAATGTTCCTGCTTCTCAAACCAACCCATCTCTCAATGAGGACCTAGAGCATATTCCTGAATTTATCACGAAAACTAGTTGTGTAAATTAGATTCAAAGGCCCACTGTATTGTTAGGTGGATATAGGTTTTACCAACCACATCAGTGTAAATCAAATAACGCATCTGGCGAGGTCACAGAATACTACAGTTAACCCGCGGGATATATCAGTATGCTTTTAGAACCATTTTTGATAGAAACTGCATCAAAATACTACTACTTGCTTTTGGGCCGGTTCTATTAACTTAGTTTCCGAACTCCTTGCGAGTAAATGCTTTAGGCAAGTACACAGTTCTATACAATCTTTAATCAAGGCCTATATTGTTTTTATTAAACGTGGTAGTAATGGCGATTTTTTTAGATAACTAAAGGCACAACAGCTACAATTTGTACAGTCCGTCTGATTTGAAAAGCTAAATGGTATTTGATCGTTACAAAATGAGACTCCAAGAAATAGTACAACTACTGGATTTAAATATTATTTAAACGATGAACACAGAAACTACTCTTGTTCATGCTTATAAGTTGATTTCGAGGACTGTCTACCGTCAATAATTTTGCCTCCAGTATAGTAGACTCCTGCTGTCGTTGAAAAAAACTTATTCTATTGGCCAGTGGATTTAGGGGAAACCCCAGACGGGACTTCAT
>JAVFBX010227953.1:0-10985 GCA_034783855.1 Mopalia kennerleyi | reverse complement strand
CCCCGCCCCCTCATCATACACGATTTATTTTAGCATGATGCTAGATATGCATATACTATATTAAGTGTAAGTTGTTTTTTGTTGTGTTTAAGCAAAACGTCAAACAGTATCGAGTATTACTTCCTCTGGTTAAGGTCAGTTTGGTTGGAATCTATAGTAATATTGTCTTTAATTCGAACAGCAATATGATTAATTTTCCAGTATTATCAAAACACTAGATATTTTATGCATGGTTGTGCTGTTGCCAATGATTGTTGGAATACACCGCAATCATATAGAAGCGAAATACCCTTGAGCATGGCGTAAACTACCATGCAACCAATCAATACATCACACATGGCATGCCTTAAGGCTTCGTCACATGGTGCTTATATAAAGCCACTGTTTGTTAAATTCTTAGACTTACTATGCCGATCTGGCCATCAGTCAGTCATACATCATATTACCGAAGAGAAGCGGAAAAGAAGATCATCGCATTAAGCCTATCTTCCTTCCCTACCTAGCCTTAATAGATTAAACAATCTGAGTTAAATAGAGTAGGCTATACAACATCAACTTTTGGATGACCTCTCTTCACCGCACCCAGATTTCAGCTTTCTTATAGAACAACAAAGGGGCAGTCTAACAAACGGATGACAAGTATAGGCTTTATATGTATGCGCACGATCTTATACTCATTAACGAGTCCTTATATCACCACAGACGCGTTAATCGACAGTGGCACCATGCTTGTTTGTTGTCGACTTTGATGTGTAAACGGTTTTCTGATTGGCTGCTTGTTTCTGCAAAAGTCCAATGAACTTTTTGCCGTTTCCGCTTCTGCCTCGAATTGCAGCAAGGGTAATAGCCTAATAATGTAGAAGTCTCGTCTTACACATTTTATTCTTTGTAATGGGAAGATGGTTTGCATGTGCATTCAGGACGAAAGCCTGCTACAAGCATCTTAATATGCAAGGGTTATTATGTGTAAGATGAGACTTCCACATTACTATCTCTTGCTGTTCACACATCAAAGTCTACAACAAACAAGCGTTGCGCCACTGCCAATTAATATGTATGTGATGATGTCAGGACTCGTTAATGGGACTAAGATCGTGGATGTATATTACATGTTTCGTCTACTTGTTATCTTGTGTTTAGACCGCCTCTTTCTTATTCTAATAAAGCCCCAATCTGATTGGGTAGAGTAAACATAGGTCATTCGAAAGCAGCTGTTTTAAACTTTAGCTAACTCAGGTTTTATCGCATATTGAGGCAAGGTAAGAAAGGAAGAGAGGCTTAATGCGACGATTTTTTTTCCGCCTTGCCTCGGGAAGGTGGTTACAAGAGGTTCGAGCTAATAGACTGCAATTTGCGGTTATGATTAGGTATTTCCTGGGGTGTACGTCTGGCCCGGCCAACTCTAGTTCATATACGTCTACATGTGTACTATATAAACCTATACTTTCTACATAAAACAAAATCACCATACTCTTCCAGCTTATACCCGGTATATTACACGTCTCTGGATTACTTCGGAATGGCCATGCACTACACAATCTAAAGTAGAGAATCATTTTCTTTAATATTTTATCGAGTTTTTTTTACTATAGTGTAACTATTGGCCATGTTAGGTCATTTGGTTTAAACCTTCTCTCTTTACCTCCATGTTATTGAGACCGCGTTGAGATGTAAATGTAACGAAGATGCTAAAAACAAAGTTTTTATGTTGCTCAAAAGGGATGTTTGTTCTAAACAGTAATATACAGAAAACGAAATAATCACGAAGATACGCCTACTGTATTTCAGACAATACGTTCAAGACACATACAATCTGCTGTATAGGTTAAATGGCAGTGACTTTTTAAGAATCGTGGATTTGAGATACAAACTGCAATAATTGCGAAAATGACTCAAAGACCAGTTTAACAATGAAACGATTCGTTTAGTTTCAACAACACCTCTTTATTCAGAAAAATGTAGACACATTTCATAATGCATTGTTGTTTTTAAGGCTTTATTATAACAAATAAAATATAAAACATTAACTAAAACCTAATTCGGATTTCACATATCGAGTGAATTATAATCAGTCATCTCGAACTGACTCTATTTGTGAGATATAGATTGCAGTTTTAAAAAATATGAGTTTTTTCATTTTCTTTATAATTTATAGATGCTCCACATATTCCCTTATCTACTGCCTGAATACCCAACGTAGTGACACTGAAAATAAGCGCACATATATATGTATTTCGACTTGTAGATTGTATATAAGTTTAAAGAGGCAATCCCAACTTCTGCTGTCCCTACAAAACTAGTATATACGCCATGCGATATAAGACAGAATATATATGTTATGACCTATTTCATCTGCTCGATTTGACTTGTGGCATACATTAGGCTTTGTACATTATTATAAAATCACGCTCAACCGCATAGAGACATGTGTGTGCTGAATGTCCTTAGTTGACCCACAAACACGAAACACGGGTCAAATGTGCCAGGGTTAATATACCACATGTGTTGACCTTGGCTCGTGAAACTGCATGTTTAAAGTGTCCATGTGCCTGTTGTATAACATCCTTGGTATACAAAATAAGTACAATAAGGTTATGCAGTCCACTGGTAGACATCAGAGATATATGTACAGACTGTGTCTGTCCGTGTGTTAGCCCGTTTGACCACGCCTGACCAATAAACAAGCAGCACATTATAACTGCACACATATCTGTGACATTACCGAATATTGGCTCGGAAAAAACCCCAAGGATTTTTCGCCAAGTTTAAAAATAATCTGTGCAAGATAACAAATCTGAGCCATTTTACAACAAATTGACTTCGAATTCGTAACAGTCGGTACTAGGAAATGAAAGATTCCCCTCCAGGTTTAAGCAGGAATGCAATGGACGAAGTCTGTACAAATATTTTATCTAAATTTAGTAAGTTTTGTTTTTTTATATCGCTCTGAATACGCAGACCAGCATACATGTATGTATACAGATGTATTTGTTTTTGTTGTGTGCGACACATTAGTTTATGCCATAGATGAGAAAGAACTGAGATGAAATATGCATGCAGTTCAAAGGTTCGCCAGAACATAATTTACGCCAGTCAAGCTTTAAAAACAAACGTTACACCTTTTCTCATAAAGAAATACCATGTTATCTCCGTCAACGCATGTCACATACTATCTGTAGTGGTAGAGCGCAGCACAATGGACAAAGCCGCACAATGACAGATGTATGTCTCTGTCGAAACAGGGTATTTGAAATGGGGCATAACTAGGACAGCCTGTCTTATATCGCATTGTGTCTGTACGCTTTCATATGCGTCGATACAGCATGCATTCTGGTGAGGCTCTTGATGAGTTGATGGAATCTTTCGGTTTTCAAAGAATGAACTATATTATGAATGGACCATAAAACCCTTTGTCAAAATCAAAGACTTCCAGATACTTTGATTAATGTAAACCATGTATAGCTTTGGTTGTAGTTGGAATCGAAATAGGCTTACCGAAAATGGGCAAAGTAAGAAAATGGTCGTTTAATATAAAATCGATCCATGATGTGAAAGAATGATAGTTAGATGGGCACAACTTTATTTTGTACTTTAGAAGTGTCAAGATAAATTTGTAACTCTTTCGCGGTATATTTTACTTTCTGCATATAGGTAGCTTATTTTTAACGTGTTTGTTCCTACATGTTTTTTTCATTTTTTTCTTTTCCTTAGCTAAGACCAATCTGGATATGAGCATATGTTTCATCACGAAGTTGAATATGGTTCAAAATAATACTGAATCGGTTGATTGTATGTACAATAAATATGTAGACCACGGAATCTGTTTACATTCTAACAGTTATTTAAGACGATAGAATCCTTGGTATTTCCCCGAAGATTGTGGTGCCCCTTGACTTGGTCGAATGTCTGGTAAACAACGTTCTGGGGAAAAAAAGAAAAACAAATTCAAGAACAGAAATTTAGAAACATAAAATGTAAAGACAATAAAGTTTCATAAGAACTATAATTTCATACTGTTTTTTTTTTTTTTTTGAGCACTATTTTTTGTCAAGTGCTTGTTACTCCAATTTACTCAGCACTATGGCTCAGGGCGGTGTATGATTCAGGATGTGTGATATTTGCTCTACAAAGTAAAGGACGAACTTTTTGTTCTCCAACAAAACAGAACACGTAACATTTTATTATTGTGTTAAAGTGCGGTTATTTACCGCCGAAATATACACCGCCGTCATATAAGTGAAATGCCCTATAAGCATACGGTGTTAAACACCAATCAATAAAGGCCTTCATCAATAGCGTTAGAAGTCCTTTTGTCGTGGAGGGTTTTGGGGAGAGCTTCCTGTTACCCGGATGCTCTCATAGGGAAGGGAAACATGAAGCTGATCTGTTTCTGATATCTTTGTATTACGTCATGTAATTGTCCTGCATTTGTCCGGTCTTGTCTTTGTTTTTTTGCCGAGGGTGGTTTCCTTCACCCATTTGGCTGGCACGCAGTCATGCGAGCGTAATAACCTGAAGTACGGCGTAAAATTCCAATCAAACAAACAAACGAACAAATAATAGGGGCACCTATAAGCTAAATGCAAAAACATATTCCAGACAGTCTTGCATAATAATTGGATGACGACAACACACATATTGTCGTTATATTGGAATGCACGGAATCTTACCGTATTCATAAGCTCTGTGGGTTTGTACCCGACCCTGGTGATCGGATATGTCGTATCTGTTAAATGTGCATCGCGGAGTCCTCGGGGGCACACTGGGTCCAGATAGTGCCATCTGATGTGTTGTGTAACGGGGTTTACTAGGGGTCAAGTGGGGCCTAGATGGGGCCGTCTCAGCCATTTCCTCGGTCATATTACTCCCATCGTACATTCGGACTAAACCTGCAAAGGATGCCAATATTATGTACATATTCGTATATGTATAAAAATGTTATGACCGCTACCATAAAGCTTTACATTCCCAATGGTTCCTATAAGCATACATTATCAGTTACTTACTTGAATGTGTATTGCTTTATTTGTTTATATTTTTCTTTATTTTTGTATTGATTGATTGATTTCTTAATAACTTAATTTGTTAATTTCATTATTTGTTTATTTATATATTCATTTATTTATTTATTTATATATTTAGCACAATTGCAGCGTTTGTAAATTGAAAGTGTAAACTTAATTGTATACAGGCGATAAATGCCAAGTACATATAACGGGCCACGAACGACAACTCTTACCATCTACAAAGCATATTTGACCTCCACCATGTCCCAATACTTCTTTTATATGACGCCAGTTACCCCCAATACGGCCATGTCGACTTCTGTGAATTAAATAATTAAATATACATATACATAGAATGAACATGCTGTCTGAATAATTTCTCCAGTTATGTTGACATTAGGACATCCTTTACGCATATCCTATAACCCAAAGATAGGCTACCATAGGAGGCTAAACGCTGTCCGCTCCTGTAAGTATTGAACACGTTGATTTGTCCTCTATATGGGACCATAACGACAACAACGGTTCTTCGTGGGCTACAGTTGCTGTATGTGAGGTAGCCCGAACATTGGGCTATATGTTTGCTCCTTTTAATAATTCGGACATTCCTCATGCAAACATACATTGTGGACAAGGGTAATGGCAATATGATAAGTCGACAGAACTAATTTTCTCAGCTATATGTGAGGGTTCCATACAGAACCATTAAGGGTTCCATCAAAGCCATGGCTGAGGAACCTTAAAGGGTGCCATTTGATCCATTTGTTTTTCGAAGAGGGCAGAATGTCGACTTACTTGGGCATTCCTGGATTAGGATATCTGTAAGCTATTCTCTGAGTCATCTCTGCATAAGCTTTTTGAAACCTCTCATCCGGTGTGGTATTAGATACACTACGGCGACCGCCAGGTAACTGCAATCGGGAAGGATGGTATACAGTTTAATTCATCTAGAGCGCGTTTCAAGGGGATTCCCACATTAAAAAAATACATAGAGCCTGCAGTCATATATGCATGTACAATGCTCAAATCAACCCTTAATCAATATTTGCAATATCTCATATTCGTTCCAAAAAAGCTCAGTGGAAAGTATGGAATATTTTAAATGCAAACATTTCGAGCAAATCGGAAAAATATGCTTATAAATATAATGACTACTGATCTAGTTTCGTTATATTCAACTACGAATTTGATGTAATTTCACTGACAGTTCATCGGTTTTTAAATGCTGTCTTTTACATACT
This sequence comes from Mopalia kennerleyi, assembly GCA_034783855.1. Taxonomy (NCBI): domain Eukaryota; kingdom Metazoa; phylum Mollusca; class Polyplacophora; order Chitonida; family Mopaliidae; genus Mopalia; species Mopalia kennerleyi. The sequence continues at coordinate 4,738 of JAVFBX010227953.1, read as the reverse complement.
GTCCCCCAAGCTGGTGTGACTTTGCTACTGGAAGCTTCCTAACCTTTAGAAATAGCAGAACGATACCATGATTCGGCACTCTATCTTCCAATATATAAACATGGCTTTACCCTGACAAATACATTCTCGTATATCTTTCTTAGACACTTTTGGGTTAGACCGACCCATAAAACGACCACTCCATGTCAATTTTCATGTCAGAATCAATAATTTATCAGCAACACCACACACGCTTAAAATGTCTTCCAGCGGTAATTAGGTCATACGGATTCAACGTTATTTATTAGGCCCTATTCAGGGTGTTTTGATAAGAATTCCTCTACAGTGGTTGTTTTCTGACGGGGGATCTCAATTGGGGAACCCAACAAAATACATGGGGATGATTTGTCTTTTATTTGAATAAAGTGTTGTTTCACGTTTCATCTGTTTTTGCATATTTAAGACGCCTTCCTTTCTCACAACGGCAGGGGGTTGAGCCCGGGCATCCCTTAACTTATGCACGCCACTGCTCGGTATAAGATGTCAAAATCGTGCCAAAATTAAGTTGACGTGGTGACTGAAGTTATTGCCATTAGCGCTAGATAAATATATTTTAACGTTATCTAGGTTGCTTTAAGGATACGCGCTTATTATGAAATCAGATCTAAATTGGCTCACTAGGTTTTTCTTGTCGCTGTTACATAAGACATAATCCTTTAGCTAGCAGGGCCCAAAGACACCAGGCATTGTGGGAATCACACTACCAGGCAGTTGTCTCAATTTAAGAATAAAAGTCCACAAAGCCCGGCGAGTCAGCAAAAAAACATCCGCCTGTCATTTCTCAATTCAGAGTATCTACGCAAGTTTATATATGAGCGACAAAATAATACTGGGGAGTTCATTAAGATGCGGTTTAACCAGAATGAGTATGCGTTAAAAAGATTTGTTAATCTGTTATTTTTTTTATATAGATCAAAGCATGATCTTACCATCGGTATTTGTCGCCAATTTCCGTCAGATAATGTCACGGGAGCGTTGTCTGGAATTGTTCGTCCGGGGACCTTCATCCATTCGTTCATGTTACCATATGTGGTCCTGTAGAGAAATACGTTTATTAATAAAAACAACATTCCTAATAATAATACTCATTATCAAATTCTATAACTTCACTGGGGAGTTCAGTTCACACAATTTCGGTAAGCACAGCACACAAATATTTTAAAAGGAATATCATGGTCTGACTGACATGAACTAAACACCGACATTACCCTCTGTGATTATCTGTCAGTCCGGAATAGTGCAGATATGCTGGTGTGATCGTCTGAGGCACGGGTTCGAATCGATCTGTTAAGGCAGCCATTGTGAACTCTGGGTGCACCAAAATACGGTGGTAATGGTAATACTGTAATCAGTAGGCTATACCCGAAGTGCTTTCGATCCGCGAGACGGTTCTCCAGTTTAGGTCCTACACAGCCCTGCTCGCGTCATATAAATACTGCTTGGTAAAGTTCGTAAAATAAGTCAGTCTGTTTTTGGCGAATTCCTGTGAGCAACTTGTATAGCCAAATGTTTGGGTAAATCTGTCAAAATCTTGTTTATGCCACCAGACTTATAATCGCTGTTTGTCCCCTCTCAGGCACTCGGCATTGTCTAAGGCTGGTATATACACAATGAGTCTCGATCCCTTTCAGTCTGGAGCTAGTTAGCACCAATTGATCGTTGTCTACGAATATACTGTGCGTGTCCAAGCCTTGAATTCCAATGCGTATTGTTCTGTCAATAATAGATGTTCAACAGACCAGCTAAAATGCATTGACACACACGTTCGTAATCGGATCCAATTAAACCAGCGCATTTAATCGCTGTTGTTCATCTATAAGCACACGCTCGTATTCGCCCCTCGTCGCCGATTGAGTGTTAAAGGTGTAGATTATATACTGGCACTACTCCATTCTTATTTGTGTAACTATTTCTATTGTAACTGAACCCGAAAATTGCCTGGCACTAAAAGGCGATAAGATTGTAATTAAACGCTACCTGTACATGTATCAGGTCTAATATCGACTCGAACGTGGGCTGTATAATTCCACTGTTAATCAAAGCAAACTTCGTGGAATGTAGACTGAACATCGCAATAAAAAAATTAAAAAGAAAGGGTTGACTGACATAGCTGTCAATCCGTTTCCATCCTGTGTTCCAGGACAGCAACACTGAATTTGGACTTGTATCGACTTGTACCATCAGCTGAGAGCTTTTTCAATATAAGTCTGTTAATATATTCCCCTTTCTGCATTATATTATTTCGTCTGAAAATCGTTAAAAATGAATGCATATTGTAAAGCTAAATTAGGTCGAACAGACGGAAATTAAAGTTTTCTGAAATCGTGCATAAATTTCAAATTTTGAATATACGTAATTAATCACAATGACATTCGACCTCATCAAATCTATGTTATTATTGCCTAATTATTGTCTAGATAATTCAATATACTATGGACGGGAAATGAAAGTTAATGGCCTATGGACAAATGAGTTACAACTCTAAAACATGTTCCGCTTTTCCAATTTATTTGGAGAGCCACAATCACTCTATACTGTGCCTGTCCAAGTAAATTGGTCAAATGAAACATGTTATCACAGGGGCATCTCGTTTTACTATTGCGAAGTTTGTTATTTCTATTACGGTACACGTAAAATAATATTTGGCTGCTTTTTGAAAAATATTCCCTTCGTTCTATATAGTTTATATAACAACACATGTTTAATCAAAACACCAAAAGAAATGAACTATAATGCGCGTTCTGCTTGTGATAAAACTAAAACATTTTACGAATAATACTGTTTTTGCATTATGACACAGTATAACTTTACTATTACATTAATCAAACTTATGCATAAATAAATGGAATTACTTACTTATGTTCGTTCATAGGTCGATTTTGAGATAAATATACGCTAGCCATCGTGGTCACTGCAAAGCTTTCTGGACGATATTGTCAAAAAATTGAAATGCCAATAATGAAAGAAAGTGGCTGCTAGTCGAAACAGTTAGTCAACGAAGGCAGTCGTCGGAATATTAACACTGAGGAAGTGAAAAGCTTTTGTAACATACTGACGAGAATAGGGCCTATAGTAACCGAAACAAAGCCAGTTTTTCACACCTTGGTCAGTTCACTTTTACCAAACGGGGGTGAGGAGGGGGTATATTTTACCTCCCAATTTGTAATGTTAATATGCAACTGCTTTATATCTTTACATGCTTTATTCCATATACCAACAGTTACTTATTGTTAAGAAATGATAAAAAAAAAATCATTTTATGTACCGGTATATATAAGAAAACAAAATAGTTAACCCAATGTCAATTTAATCACCCCTGCCAACCTAAAATGGACTATTTTGGTGTATATCACACAGATTAAAGGATCAGTACTTAATAAGCTGTGTGTGCTTAACTGCGTAGAAGGAATTATAATTACCTGTAATTATACGAGGTCTTTAATCGAAAGTTTGTTACGAGTTTACCTGTGTCGAAGTTTATCAGCTTTACCCTCATTGACCATGTACTGAATATAGTCAGCAAATAAGCTGTGACTACAATCAACGTAAAACATGGCAGGCCCTTTTTAGACCGACTTGAACATGGTTATGAAAATAAATAATTCATTGAACATATGTGACAAGAATTTCACATATGTGAAATTTCTTTTCTGACGAAGAATAAATCAGGGAAACTATATTTCTTTAATAGGCATTCAACTGCGACCGATTCCGTAGTAAGCATTATAACGTCTGATACATCAGGAAAATAAAATGATGTAGACAACAATAAAAATACTTAATAAGAATAAACACGTCGCCTGATATAAGACTCACTTGTATTGTGTTGAAAAGAATTCTACATCTGTAAAATAAATTTTTATTTTACATATATGAAATTGATTTTCACATAAGTAAACATTAGTAAAAAAGAATTTCACATATGTGAAAAAGAATTGTAGATAATTAAATAAAACTAAGTCGACACAACTAGACTAAAGATAGATGTGATAGAAAACAGCTTGCCATAGCGGGACCCTCTGCATAAGGGCAGTTTGTTTTATTAAAACACTTGGCATGTTATCGCTGAAATAATCAGCGATCATAAAAGTGAAATACTCTTGAGCACGGCGTAAAACACCAATTGCTCAATCAATCAATCAATCAATCAATCAATCTATCTGCGACACCACCCCGAAGTTTTGAATGACGAAAATACAATGAAAATAAGGTTTCTACTGCAAAAAAACACTCAATACACCCAATGAAAGGAACAACTAATGAAACGTATCATTAAAATGCATATATTTCTTTATCTGCAAAAAGTTGTCTTTTTAGCAAAATGTACAACAGTCATAATATTGTATAAAAACACGGATTTGAGTGGTTGGGTACTACATATTGTCAAGTAGTCGTCAAAATATAAACATAGTAGACAGATCTAAAATAATTTCATCATTTTGTTCTCTGGAATGTCGTAATAAGAGATCAAGTCAACAGGAGAGGCCTTCCTCTTGTTAACGTTGATGGTTTCTGGTTGGTTTCCATTCGCTTTTGTGAAGCAGGTAAGCCTTGAAAAGCCCCAGACCAATTCAAAAATAGTGTCAAGATTTTGATCATGCCGGACATCAACAGTGTCTTCTACCTGTATGTGTCTGTGTTTATCGAGAAGTCGGGACTTTCTATCTTTTCGAATGTTTCTCACATCTGTATGAGCGTC